>PVKA01010614.1:7960-63885 GCA_004027165.1 Ctenomys sociabilis
TTTTTTTTTTTTTTTTTTTTTTTTTTTTTTTTTTTTTTTTTTTTTTTTTTTTTTTTTTTTTTGTCTTTTTGAGACAGGGTCTCACTATGCAGTTCAGGCTGGCCTTAAGCTCACTTTGTAGCTCAGGCTGGTCTCGAACTCACAACAATCCTCCTGCCTCAGCCTCCCGAGTGCTGGGATTACAGGCGTGCGCCACCACACCCGGCTCTGAATGTAACTTTTTAGGACTTGCAGATCTGAGGAATAGAGGGGTTTTTTTTTCCCTCATTCTTTGAGGAAGGTTTCTTTGATGCTCTGTGGGGCAGGGATGACGACACAGAGGACCTGGGGACCATAGTTTTATTTAAGAGTTCTGTTTTGTCACCCCAAGTCATGCAGCAGTTGTTATAGGATGTGTAGAGCTTTCCTCTTCTCTCCCTCCCTCCCCAGGTGACATACCTGCCCGGCAAGCACTCTGAACTCTTTCCAACCACCACCACCACACACTTTATTTTTTTATTTTGAGACAGTTTCCCTAAGTTGACCAGGTGGCCTCAAATTTATTTTTTTTGTATTATTATTATTTTTTTTTTTGTGGAACTGGGGATTGAACTCAGCCCTTGTGCTTGCTAGGAAAGCACTTATTCCACTGAGCCATCTCCCCAGCCCCTGGCCTCAAATTTAGAAACCCCCACCTCACCCTCCTAAGTAGCTGGGATTACCAACATGTACCACCAAACCTGGCTAGAAATCCATTCTTGAAATGAAAGCACATGTTAAGAACATGTTCATATATATATATATATATATATATATATATATATATATATATTTTTTTTTTTTTTTTTTTTTTTTTTTTTTTTTTTTTTTTTTTTGTGGAACCAGGAATTGAACTCAGGCCCTTGCACTTGCCAGGGAAGTACTTATTCCACTGAGCCGTCTCACTGACCCCCCTCTTTTATTTTTGAGACAGGTGTCACTATGTACCCCAGGCTTGCCTTGAACTCAAGATAATCCTCCTGCTTCTACCTCCTCAGTGCTGGGATTACAAGTGTGCATCACCGTCCTGGGTGAGAACCCCCTCTTTGCAGTAGGGGTTAGCAAACTTTTTTTTTTTTTGTAAAAGGCGAGGTAATAAGTACTTGAGGCTTACGGAGACATAATCTCATTACTATTCAGCTTTAAGTTATAACATGAAAACAGTGATAAGCTAGGTGTGGTGGCACGCGTCTACCCCTGCACTCAGGAGGCTGAAGCAAGGGGGCTGCTGTGGAAGTCCACCAAGGTGACTCCATAAAGGGTGAGCAGGCCTTGTTTTGCCAGCCCTTCTCCCTGTTGTTCCCTTGTGTGAACCCAAATGGGAAGGGACAACAGTGGATGCTGCATGATGTCTGCTAGGATCAAACCTCAAGATAGAGGCTCTGACTTTGTGGGGCTTGAAAGATTACACATCAGGGCTGGAGAGATAGCTCAGTGGCGTAAGTGTCTACCTGGCAAGCACAAGGTTGAGTTGAAGTACCAAGAAGGAAAGAAAGATCACACATCAGAACTGGAGCACGTAGCCCAGAACATCAGGTGCCATCAGGTGCCGTCTCAGCTGTGTTATGCAGATTACTCTCTCTGCAGAGCTCCCCCTGGCCTCCCACCTAGCCCAGCTCACTGCACCTCCCTGCTTTTCCCCATCCTCGCAGTCACTCCTCCTCAAGCTACTCCTGCTTTGTGAGCGAATATAACCCGGGTCAGGCCTTGGTTCGTGGCCTTTGTTCTGGATAGCCATCCTCGAGGCTGCACTTAGGACAGGGTTCCCCACAGCTACCAGGGTGCCTTGGTGTCTTCTCTCTGTGGCTTCTGCTGCGTGTGGTGGATTGGAATTAACTTGGCATGATGCCAGAAACTTTTCCATAGGATTATGAAGATCAGCTCCCCGAGCTGAGCCACAGACCAGGAGGATGGCCATGAGCTTGAGTCCAGCTTGCACTATAGAGTGAGCTTAAGGCCAGCCTGAAGTACATACTGAGACCTTGTTTCAAAAAGCCAAGCAATAACAACAAAGCAGCAAACAACAGCTTCCAAACAAAGCAGCAATAACAACAACAACGGGGGGAAAAAACCCAGCTATAAACAGTGTAAATACGTGAGGATGCTGGATTCTGATCAAACTGTGGCCACTGAAATGTGAATTTCATACATTTTCACATGTCACAAGATTTGTTTGTTTTTCTCTCCCAATTATTAAAAAACACCAAAAAGGGCTGACGAATACAGCTCAGCAGCACAGCGCCTGCCTGGCAAGTGCAGAGTCCTGAGTTTGGCTCTCAGTACCCATCCCCCACCTCCAAATCATTAAAAAATTTCTTAGATTGTACATCACAGTGGGAAGCAGAGATTTAGACCACATGCTCCAGTTCATTGAATGCTGCTTCAGGCAGATTTCTAGATGAAGCCTCTGGATCTGTGTACCAAGACAGTGGGCCCAGGGAAGACAGGAGCGGTGGAGTACAGCGCAGTCTGAGTAGGCTCAGGTCTGTGTGAGCAGAGGAGGCAGGTCATGGAGCAGGCTTTCCTACGCACATGGGAAGATGCTCCCCATTCTTCCCAGCGAATCATCCCACCCTTCCTGCCTCCCTCTCTCCCTCTTCTTCTTAAGGAGCTGATAACTGAATACCCAGGGGTGCACTACTACTCTATTGAGCTACAGCCCTGGCCCATTTTATTTTATTTTGTCATTTTGTTTTATTTTGAGATAGGGTCTTGCTAAAGTTGCCCAGGCAGACCTTGAATTTACGACCGTCTTGCCTTGTGCTTCTGAGTAGCTGGGATTACAGGCATGCTGTACCACACCCGGTGAAATCGCACTTTCTGGCCATCCAAGTGGCGGCAATCTCCAGATTCAGTAATACTTGACACTGGGGAGGCTGTGGGAAATAGACATTGCCATATGTTGCTGGTGGGAGGGTAATTTAGTATAACCTCTGTGGGGGTAGTTTGGCAAGATTTATCAAGATCTTTGTCTTTAATCTAGTACAGAATTCCAAATCTGAGGTTTATGATACAGATACATTTGTGCTATTATGAAATAATGCAGAGACACGAGTATTCGTTACACTGTTGCTTTTGGCATCAGAGATTGAAAACCACATCACTGTCCTCTAGGTGAACTGCTTAACTGCATCCTAGTGCTGGTATCCAGGAGAGTGCTTGCTGCGGAGCCTAAGAGGTGGAGCTAGTTGGGATGGTCTCCTACAGCCTGACAGAAAGCACAAGGGTGTTTGCATAGAAGGGTGGATGGGGTGAATCTACACGCACAGGTGCATAAACTACCTGTGGGGATTTGTAGCACGGCGTGGGAGGAGACTGAGACTAACTGATCGACCGACCGACTGATCGACTGACCGATCGATCTTCCTTCCTTCCTTCCTTCCTTCCTTCCTTCCTTCCTTCCTTCCTTCCTTCCTTCCTTCCTTCCTTCCTTCCTTGTTTCCTTGTTTCCTTGTTTCCTTTTCTTTCTTTTCTAGTATCAGGGATTGAACTCAGGGTCTTGGCATTGTGCTATGTGGTGAAAACTTTTTATTTTGTGTATTGTCAAGTTACCCAGACAGGGCTTGCATTGGATTTATTGGGCCCAGGGAGATGGCTCATTGGAATAAGCATTTCCCTGGCAAGCGCAAGGGCCTGAGTTCAATCCCTGGTCCCACCAAAAAAAAGGATTTATTTATTTATTTATTTATTTATTTATTTGATATAGGTCTCGCTATGCAGCTCTGACTCGTAGTGATCCTCCTGTCTCAGCCTCTCCAGTGCTGGGATTACAGTGTTGGTGGCTTGGCACTGCATGTGGTACCGGGGATTGAACCTTGATCCTTGCACCTGGCAGGCAGGTGCTTAGACCACTGAGCTATCATCTACTGGGTCCTTTTTTTTAACCTTTAATTTTTTTTTTTACATTTATAGATATGAATTATGTGATTGTATTCCTATTCAAAAAGTAAAAGCTAATAAATGAGGTTGTTCTTTATGGCCCTGAAGGGCCCTATAAACAAGGAACCTTGGTGAATGGTATTTCCTCATTTTCCAGGATAATGCCCAGTGCAGTCTGGGTTATGTGGAATGAATGCACTTAGAGTAAGTCTTACTGGGCCTATCACGTCTCTCCATTAGACTTCCGATGTTTGGGTCTGGGCACTAACAAATTGTGTGGAAAGAATGGACGATGGTATACTAACGATAATTGAGAATTTAAAAGATTTAATTACCACTCCCTTTGAATTGCCTCTCCCTGCAGGCCAGGGCTTCCTAAGCAGTGTGCTGAGATCTGACTCCTCAGCCTCCAGGGTGCCTGGCAAGGGCCAGGGCGGCCAGGGCCCCATGTTGGTGGCTTCTGCTTCAGAAATCCTGTTCCTTGGCTTTATCTCCAGCATGCACATTGGGGTGGAAAAGTTGGTGAATACAGCTCTAGGCAAAATATGGTCATATATTTTAAAAATATGCTACATAAAAATAATTGCAGAAAAGGAAGTAGTTGTCTGCCAAAGAGCCTGGTGGTGTTTTGTTCCAGCACTGGTAATCCTCAGCCTTCTGTGGCCTTTGTGGCAGGGAGGGCAGGACCTGTAGTGCTGCCTTGCTCCAGACCGAAAGCTCTGTTGGCTCCAGGGTCTCCCATGCCATCCTCAGAAGGGAAAGAAAGAGTCATGTTTTATTTATTTATTTATTGGTGGAACCAGGGATTGAACTCAGACCCTTGCGCTTGCCGGGGAAGTGCTTATTCCACTGAGCTGTCTTCCTGGCTCCAAGAGTCATGTTTCAGAAACTTGCATCTGCTCTAATTTACCAGGAATAAGCCATCCAAAATTTGGGTATGTCCATCTGTTGGTAGGAACAAAGTCCTTCTGACCCACCTCCTAGCTGTGACTGCAGTTGAGAACCCACTGTCTTCCAGGAATAAGTCGGATTTTACTTTGTGGCTAGCCTAGTTCAAGCCCGTAAGAGAGAGACTTTTTTCCTAAGTATCAGAGACAAGTAAAAAGTAGTCATCGTCATCGTCATCGTCATCTTCTGAATGGTGTTGTTCGTAGTATAGTGTAAGTAAGATCTCTTCCTGAGTTCAGTTCTCACCTGAGCTGTAACACTTGTTCTGTTGTGTCCTGGTGGCCGTACTGATGTTGGTAATGCTGTCTGTCCTTTATGTTTTCTGGAAAAGTAACTGAATTAGTATGTCAGTGTAGTACTATCTGAAGAAATTCAAGAGCTGTTAGAATGCTTAAAAATAAAATGATCTGTTCTTTTGTTCTCTTGACAGGATAATTGAAGCCATCTGCATAGGTTGGTTCACCGCTGAGTGCATTGTGAGGTTCATCGTCTCCAAAAACAAGTGTGAGTTTGTCAAGAGACCCCTGAACATTATCGATTTGCTGGCAATCACGCCGTATTACATCTCCGTGCTGATGACAGTATTGACAGGCGAGAACTCCCAACTGCAGAGGGCCGGGGTCACCTTGAGGGTGCTCAGGATGATGAGGATTTTTTGGGTGATTAAGCTTGCCCGTCACTTTATTGGTCTTCAGACACTTGGTTTGACTCTCAAGCGATGTTACCGAGAGATGGTTATGTTACTCGTCTTCATTTGTGTTGCCATGGCAATCTTTAGTGCACTTTCTCAGCTTCTTGAACATGGGTTGGACCTGGAAGCATCCAACAAGGACTTCGCCAGCATCCCTGCAGCCTGCTGGTGGGTGATTATCTCTATGACTACAGTTGGCTATGGAGATATGTATCCTATCACAATGCCTGGAAGGATTCTCGGAGGAGTTTGTGTTGTCAGTGGAATTGTTCTCTTGGCATTGCCGATCACTTTCATCTACCATAGCTTCGTGCAGTGTTACCATGAGCTCAAGTTTAGATCAGCCAGATATAGTAGGAGCCTCTCTGCCGAGTTCCTGAATTAACGCATCGCACATCAAGGCTTGCCTACACAGCGTTTGAGAGAAAGAGTTGCCACTGCTTCATATTCATGTGTTTCTTGTTAGGTGAGCAGCGTATAGGCATTGTGATCATCTTGGTAGGGTAAAAATGATCCTTCCCAGCTGAAGGGATAAGACAGTGTATTTATCCTGGAGCAGATCAGGGTTGGGACTGCAAAGGAAGAGCGATGGCTGCTACGGCAAACTTGAGGACCTAATTTTACAAGGAGCGGCCTCTTCCTTGCCTTGAACAATTACATATTTCTGTTCTGTTTTTTTTTTTTTTTAAGTACATTATTTGAACACTTTAAAACAGAATGATTCTATTTTCCAAATGTTTTCCATCTTAATGAATTCAGAAGACGCTTGGAACTTCGGTGTTATTTTTGAGAACTTAACATTTTCATTTCTAAATGTTTTATAATTTCTTGTATCAATGTCAGAAGTATTCTGGAAACATATGTCACATGCAAGAACTGTTTAACAAATACTTTAAAAATTTGGCCAAAATTTAAACTGCATAATGGAGCTAGATATGAGTGAGAATGTCACTTGAAAAGCTTTTCCGTACTTACCTGTCCCCTGCTCTGTTTTCCTGTCCGTTACTCACCTTGTCGTACTGCTTCATGGAGGCTTGAGTGTATTTTCTTGTTTCCATTTTGGGTTTCTTTTCTCCTTACTGAAATGACTTCAAGAAGCATGCAAGAGTGCCGAGAGCGTGTGCGAGTTAGCGTTGTTGGATAATTCTCGGCTGTTACTCGGTGGTCACCACCCTAACATTGAGCTGCCCAAACAAGACTGTTTCCAAGATGAAAATAGAAACAGGCTGATAGTGTCAGGATTACAGCCCATTTCTCTTCTGCTGCTTTTAACTTTCCGCCAAACTCCATGATTTAGTAAGCCTTAACAGATTAGAGAATATTCCTGTAGCCTTTGGATACCAAAGTCATACTTGGGTGTTATCACTAACACCTAAGTAAGGAAATGTTATTCTCTCAGTTGCTCTGTAGCTACATCAATTTTAAGCTGGCCAAAAGCAATGAATATATAATTATTTGATACAGTCTTCAGTATTGTACATCACAGCTATACTAAAACTTTTCTTAGGAGAATATTGAGTCCTGTGTTGTATTAATCTTGGCTAGATTATTAGTACTAGATAATATACAAGTGAGGTTGCTGAGTGCCAAATTGTAGCATATGAATTAGAATTTTGCTTTTCTTGACCAACTGCTTCAGGGGTCATATATACACATAAAAAGCTAAATCACAGATTTAGGAATGATTTAGTGTGCACACCCTCTGTTTACCGGGGATGGATTGGGGGATGGTAGACCAGACAGAAGACCTAGCTATATTTATCAGAAAAAGCCTTAGCTGTCAGCTAGACCGTGTACAGGGAGAGGAGCAGTGCAGGAGCGTGAACAGTTGTGGAGGAGAAAGGGCTGAGGCTGGGTCTCTGGAAACATGCCCAGCAGCTCCCTCTTCACAGCCCTCTTTGTCACTAAAGTAAAGCCGTGGAAAACATTTTGTTTTCTCTATTTTCCTTTCCTTCTGTCCATCCGTCCGTCTGCTTTTTGAATCAGGGTCTCCCTATGCAGCTCTAGCTGGCCTTGAGCTCTCTTTGTAGCCCAAGCTGGTCTTGAACTCAAAGATCTTTCTGCCCCGGCCCCCCAGTGCTGGGATTTCAGGCATGTGCCGTCTGGCCTTCCTTAATTTTCTTTCATGAGTCTGTATGATACTCTGGCTAATAAAAATCTCAATTCCAGGCCAGGGAGATGGCTCAGTGGCATAAGTGCCTGCCTGGCAAGCGCAAGGTCCAGAGTTCGATCTCTGGTACTGGAAAAGGTCTACAGGATCTCACTATACAGTTCGGACTCATAGTGATCCTCCTGTTTTCAGCCTCCCAAGTGCTGGGACTACAGGCACGCCCCAGCACCCCCAGTGCCATCTCAGCACACCCCGGGGCACAGGGCTGTCACGGCTTGCCAGGGGTTGAACCCCTGGCCGCTGTGTGTGCCTAAGCAGGCACTTTAATCTGCTGGTGTTCTTTTTTTAAATACTCAAATTCTGCTATTTATTGTGTTATTAAATTTTAATATAACTGAAATTCGTGGCATGAGTTTAATTAGTTTTACCTATTTCAGTCATGGAAGTAAAGAGGGAGATGATGGCACCTCCCTATTACTAAGGAAATGGGATTCTGTCTCAGTTGTCTTGGGAATCCTCTGGGTACATGGCGTCCCTGGGAAAGGTGTCATCGTGGGGAGCTAAGGCGTTGCTTCCTGCAGCGGTCGCCCCTCTCGGAGGCTGCTGGGGTTGGCTGTGGGGAGAGGGAAGGGGCGCCTGGGCCGCGTGCTGGATGGGCGAGAGTCCTAGCGACGCCAGCCTTTCCACAGGCTGATTTTGACTTAAAGGAATCATGTTAGGTAAGTGGTGCAGTTCAGCCCCCCACTTATAGAGGAGAAGGCTGAGATAGGACGGCATTTCATTCATAAATGAAAAAATGTATGTCAGAGTTCTGCTTTCATGGACGATGCTGGTCTCTAGGAAAGAGACGTTTTCGTGTGAAGTGTTACTTTCTTGTGAAATGTGACACTTCCTGGAGTATTGCTGCTTTGAGAAAACATTCCGCAGCTCCTTCTCCTCGGTTGTCTGCTTGGGGTTTCCTGTTTGGTCTTGGTGTTAGAAGCACTTAGATTGGGATCTCTGTTGGTGCTGTCGTCTCTAAATCAGAGTCTGCCCTAAACGAGCTGACCCAGAGCGGGAGAAGAGGCCCAGAGCTTCATCTCGATTTCACCATCCCCGGGCTTACACAATTTGATCTGATGCGCAATCTGATTTTATGTTTTTGGAAATTAGAAAGCAGAATCAGAGCAAGTATGAACTGAGCGTAGTGTGACAGCTCAAAACCGCCTTCTTTTTCTACGGCCATGGCAGGTTGAAACTTCTGGGACAAATTTATCAATCCATTCTTCCTTTCTTCCTTTTTGAAGGACTAAGGGTTGAACCCAGGCTTTCATGCTGAGCTCTGAGCTGCACCCTTGGCCTTTGTGTGGTGGTGGGAAAGGGGAGATAAGAGCCTTACTAAGCTGCTGGGATGCCCAAGCTGGGCTCAAATGTATAATTTTCCTGCCTCAATCTTCAGAGTGCTGGGCTTGCACTTCCATGGCTATCTATAAATTATTTCTTTTTTTTTTTTTAATGTAATTAGTACAGGGTCTACAGGGTCTCACTACACTGATCAAACTCATAGTGATCCTCCTGCTTTCAGCTTCTGGAGCACTGAAATTACAGGCATGCACCACCATGCCCAGTCTTGCAAATTCATTCATTCTTTTTTTTTTTTTTTGCAGAACCAGGGATTTAACTTGGGCCCTTATGCTTGCCAGGCAAGCGCTTATCTACTGAGCCATCTCCCCAGCCCCACAAATTCTTTCTTAAAAGTGTTACCACGTATGCTTTCATAGTGGCTATCAAAATTATTTCCTCCTCTAAACATTTTTTTTTTTGGCAAATCACTTCCCTAGGTGTTCTGTGATCTGTTAGAGGAGGAGATAGGATTAGGCTGAATATTGGTGTTGGAAGGACTGTTGTTGTTGGCTTGATATTTCCTCCAAAGAACCTGGTTTTCCTCTATCTTGAGAGAGAGAGACAGACAGACAAATAGACAGACAGACAGAGACAGACAGAAGGTCTCATGCTGGCCTTGAACTCAGTGTATAGTCCAGGCTGGACTCAGACTTGCAATGGTTCTCCTGCCTAGGCTCCTTGTGCTGGAATTACAGGCATGTGCCACCATGCCTGACCTCTTTTTTTTTTTTTTTTTTTTTTTTTAATTAGAGATGAAAATAAAATCCTCAAACTCTTAGTTCTGTTTTACTATTAAACTTTGTTACCTTGGGGCTGGGGAGATGGCTCACTGGAATAAGCATATCCCTGGCAAGCACAAGGACCTGAGTTTAATCCCTGGTTACACACACACACACACACACACACACACACACAACTTGCTTACCTCAAACCTAATGGATAGCTTCTCAGAATATTTCTGGAGTTCTCTGGTCCTGTGTAAGTGTGCATCCTTTATAGTTTGCAATAAGCAATCTAAGAAAAGTCAAACTCGGTCTAAGTACGTTCCTAGGCGTAGGAAGTTGGCGCCCCTCCGGGCTCTGCGTGAGCTTCTGGTCCACCTCGCCCTATTATGCATGTAGGTCCTACCAGTTACGCAAATTTGATCCCTCCAGGCTGTGATGTAAGCGTGGCCATGCTAGCGTCCAGTTAGGCCACGGAAACCCGATTTCCAATCTTTGGGTTCAGTGTTCTTTGGATATACTGATGACCACCCCCATCCCCATTTAGTTTTAATTAAAAAACAAATGTGTTTTTGCTTTTTTTAAAATTTAATTTAATTTTATTTCAGTTTGGTTTTTTTGAGACAAGGTCTCACTGTGCTGTTCATCTCGCCTTAGTCTCCCTTTTAGCCCAGGATGGTCTCGAGCTCCCAACAATCTTCCTGCCTCAGCCTCTCAAGTGCTGGGATTACAGGCGCATGCCACCATGCCCAACACAAATATGGTTTTTATTTATTTAATTTTTGTAGGAGCCGAGGATTGAACTCAGGCCCTTGCATTTGCCAGGGAAGCGCTTATTCTACTGAGCCATCTCCCCAGCCCCCACTTTTTTTTTTTTTTTTTTTAGCAGAACCAAGGGTTGAACTCAGGCCCTTGTGCTTGCCAGGGAAGCACTTATTCCACTGAGCCATCTCCCCAGCACCCCCCATGGTTTTTATTTTTAAAATTTTTTATTTTTTTTGAGACAGGGCCTTTACGTAGTTCAGGCTAGCCTTGGCCTCACTTTGTAGCCCTGGCTGGTCTCAAGCTGGAAGCAGTCTTCTTTCCCCAGCTCCCGAGTGCTGGGATTGCAGGTGTCCACCACCATGCCCAGACCACAAATACTGGGTTTAGAAACCATAAATGTTGGGAGGGAAAACTTGGAGTGCAGATTTTTGATAGAATTTTTTTTCTTCAGTGTCCTTCCCCTAGCCTGAGTGTGTCTTACGTGCTAGACCAGTGCCACTGAGCTATATCACCAGCTCCTGAACAGAATTATGAAATATTAGTGGCATACCCATCACACATATGTAGATAAGGACAGGCATCTCCTAGTTACCACTACATTATTTAGAAGAGCCAGGCTGAGAATCCTGTTGCTGAGTAGGCTGTAACAAGGGTTAAAACCTTAGTGGAATGTTCTGAGGACGTTCCAGTTCGGTCAGGGCTGTGTTCATCTGGTGTTTTGTTTCCTGAGTTCCAGAGCCCATCTGCACTCAGGCGCGGGCCCCAGCTCTGCCTCGGAGAGTGAAGTGAGAAGCGTCACCCACGAGGGTGATTCTGTTGTCCCATTCTGTGACTAACTGGAACATTCAGATTTCCTACCTGTCCTCAGCATTGCCAATAAACACGCAGACCGTTAGTGCAAACCTAATTGCCCATTTGGGGAACTGAATTTGATCATCTACATTTGTGCTGTAATTTAAACAAATGTGGTTTTAAGTAGCTTTGGTGCGGATCCTGTGGTTTATATAACCCTAAGCCAACTTTAGTCAAAGCATCAGCGATGTTCATGGGTAAAGGCCAGAGAGAATATTACTTGGTTTTCACATCCCAGGGATAAGTAATTTAATGGAACTGTAACTAATGTGTACTTCTTTATGCAGCAGTATATTAAAACTAAAACTGATAATTTTTGAATTAGGTAGGTTCCTCCAATTTCCATTATTTTCATTGTTTTCAAATTAATTTTATGATTTTTTTTCCCAGATGGAGTGAAAGCTATTTGTAGGATGTCAAAATGTTTAAGAAATGATGCATAAATAATGACAGGTGATTTTTATCTTAATATGCAATGGTCTGTTGAATAAACATACTGCTTTTTGTTGGTATCTTATACAGCTTGATACTGTAACTGATAAAATCCTGTGGTTCCCTTCTCTATAGTACAGATGACAGGAAAATTTTACTTCTGTAGTGACATACTTGTAGGTACAAATCCTGAACCCTTGATACAAGTAAAATATCTTGTAGTCAGTGTGGTACACATATATTTTTGGATGTAGAGGTAACACTAGGGATTGGGCCCATGGCCTTGGCCCTGAGCTCCATCTTTTTTTCTTTTTTTTTGGTGGAATTGGGGATTGAACTCAGGCCCTTGCGCTTGCCAGGGAAGTACTTATTCCACTGAGCCATCTCCCTGCCCTTAGCTCCATTTTCAGCCTCCTTTTTATTGTTATTTTGAGGCAGGGTCTCACTAAGTCACTGAATTGCTAAGGCAGGCTGGTCTTAAAATTTGTGATCCTCCCTCCTCAGCCTCCTGCGTGCTGCCGAGCGCTCATAATCACTTTTTCATGGGAGATTCTTTTTTTTTTTTTTTTTGGTCTTTTTGAGACAGGGTCTCACTATGCAGTTCAGGCTGGCCTTAAGCTCACTTTGTAGCTCAGGCTGGTCTCGAACTCACAACAATCCTCCTGCCTCAGCCTCCCGAGTGCTGGGATTACAGGCCTGCGCCACCACGCCCGGCTCATGGGAGATTCTTGGAAGGAAAGTATAAAATCATAAAATTGATGTAATACTTAGCCTTCGGGTCCACATGAAAGCCGTTTATTTTTCTTCCTAGGACAGAAGTGGAAAGTTTGGATTTGTTGCTTTGAGATAAACTGCTAAAGCTTTTATCTGTACTTTAAAAAATTCAGTCATTTTTACTATTGAAGACTTATTACTGTACTGAACACTTAGAAGACTTTGTTAAAAATTTGAAATTAGAATGATGTCTCATAGTCCCTCTGTAAGATTTAGCTTACAAAAATTTAAGGAAAGCACCTTTTGGGAGTTGGCTATAGATATGTGGGCTTATTTTTGGGCTTTTAATTCTTTTCAGTGATCTGTGTCTGATCTGTATGCCAGAGTTTCAAGAAGACTCACTCTGTAGTAAGTTTGGAAATCAGCAAGTGTGAATACCTTTATTAAAGACTATTGTGGCTATTCTTGTTCTCCTATATTCCACATGAAATTCAGGATTGGCTTGAAAGTCAGTTGGAATGTGACAGTTGAATTTGTAAATGAATTAGGAGCTTGTCATCCTGCAGTCCTTTAGTCTTCCAATCCATCATCTGGATTGTCTCTGCATTTACTTAGGTCTTTAATTTCTTTTCAACAACATTTTGTGGCTTTCAGTGTGCGAGTGTTTTGCTTTTCTTTGGTTTAATTTATTCGTAGGCATTTTATTCTTTTTGACATTGTAGATGGAATTCTTTTCTTAATTTCATTTTCAGATTACTCATTGCTAGGGTTTAGAAATACGACTGATTTGTGTATAATGATACACGTCATCTATAGTGAAATAGTTTTATCTTTTTCTTTCCAATCTGGATGTCTTTTATTTCTTTCCTTTGCCTCATAGTTGGCAATTTGGACTCAGGCACAAGACTGGATAGAAGTGTTAAGAGCCGACATCCTGGTTTTGTTCATGATTATTAAGGGGAAAGTCTTTCACCATTAAGTGTGACCTGAGTTGTGGGTTTCTCTGTAAGTGCCCGTTGTTGGGTGAGGAAGCTTCTCTCCATCCCCAGTTTGTGGAGTGTTTTTTGTACAGGGCGTTAGATTCTAACCATGCGTTTTAATAAACAGATGGAAAGATACTGTTGTGTTGAGTTGTACAGTCAGTGTTAGGAAATACATCATGTTGAAAGGAATTTCTAAATTTCTTCAAGAAACTAATCAAGTTAAAGCTGTAGAAGCTCGTATTGATGCTTTTAAAAAGCACTTTAATTGATATACATTTCATGGTTCCTAAGTCTATTAAACTGGTTCTCTTCATTAACCCAAGTTAATTTGAGTTCTTGTTCTCTTGCCTGAAGATACAGATGACAGACAGAAGACACAGAAGAGAATTTTTTTTTTTGTCTTTTTTTTTTTGAGACAGGGTCTCGCTATGCAGTTCAGGCTGGCTTTAAGCTCACTTTGTAGCTCAGGCTGGTCTCGAACTCACAACAATCCTCCTGCCTCAGCCTCCCGAGTGCTGGGATTACAAGCATGCGCCACCACGCCCGGCCACAGAAGAGAATTTGTTTCTGTTGCCTAGCTTATTTTAATGCTTCATTACTTGACCTCGGGCTCTGGAGCTCACTATCCTAGAGTACCGGGAGGATTCCAGGGTGTGGACCACTGGGCGGCCATCTCCCTGCCAGGCACCTGTGAGTTATTTCAGTTTCTCCTTCTGCCTGCTTCGTGGTGAACCTGGATTGCCTTGGCACTTACCCAAGGGGCATGGGTGGTGGGGAAGGAGGAGTCTCAGAAACAAGGCTGGGGGCTGGGCGTGGTGGTGCATAAACCCCTGTAATCCCAGTGCTGGGGAAGGTGAGGCAGGCGGATTGCTAGGAAGGAGTTTAAGGCCAGCCAGGGCTACAAAGTGAGCTCAAGGTCAGCCTGAACTGCATAGCAAGACCTACCTCAAAACAAACAGCAAGTTTGCTGGGGAGATGGCTCAGTGGAATAAGCGCTTCCCTGGCAAGTGCAAGAGTCTGAGTTCAATCCCCAGTTCTGCCAAGAAAAAAAAAACAAAACAGCAAGACTTGGTGCTTAAGCTGCTGCATTGCCCAAGAAGATACTGGGTTTCTCTTGCTTCCTCTTTGCCCTTTGTGTGCACATGGTGGGGACATCTGCCTAATGAGTGTGACTGCTGTGGGAGCCTTAGCAGTACACAGACATGGCCATGAGCAAGTGGCTTCCTGGGGGATCCCCGCAGAGACACGCAGGGGTACCTAGAGAACTCCCTCTGGTTCTCTTCTCAAGGCCGGCTCCTCTTGAACCTGAGACTCCTTTATACAAACACAAGGCACAGATTTTTAAAATGTGGCTTATCATGATGAGTGTAATCATGCTGAAATTCCTTTAGGAGATAATGACAGTAAAATAAGTGGAGGGAAAACTCAATATCACCTGCAAATAAATGACACGTCCCCAGATGGCTGGAAGATCACTGGCAAAGTTTCCATTTTGACTGACTCATACTAGGTGGACCCCCATTGGCTTTTTTTTTTTTCCATGAGTGCTATTGCTAATGCAGTATTTGACTGAATACTTGGAGTTTTCTAATTTTGTACATGTGCCTCAAAGGACTTTGGCTAATGGCTCTATTTTTAATAAGTCTTATGAATGTGCTGAGCAAATGTTAATAATCAACAATGCAAATGGGGATCTCAAGAATAATGGGGTTTTGAACCAAGATTTGGTTAGACTACATTTATAGCATATAAATGTAGATAATATAGTTTGAGAAAGCGGCTTTCAAAGAGATGCATGCTCTGTGTGCTTCAGCGATAAGTGCGTTCACTACTGTTTATAACGAATGTTCCCAAGAATAGCAAGATCTCCAATAATTAGTCATTGAATGTTTGAATAATGATTACAAGTTTATATCTGTGAAGCAGTGAAAATTATAGGAACTTCTCAAACAAAAAATTGCTCATGTTTTACAGTTCTTTTAGTTTTCCTGAATACATAAAGGTAATATGAAAATAAATCTCTGGCTCTAGCTGATCTTCCTAATAAAATCTGCTTAGAGAAAAATGTAGCCAGCAGGCTCACAAAGGTCCATTTTCTGCCAGGCCTGGTGGCATGGGCCTGTAATTCTAGCAATCAAGGAGCTGAGGCAGGAGGGTTGTTGCAAGTTTGAGGCCAGCCTGTGCTACATAGCCAGACCCTGTCTCAAAAGATTCTCTCTCTTGGGGCCAGGGAGATGGCTTAGTGGAATAAGCACTTCCCTGGCAAGTGTAAGAGCTTGAGTTCAATACCCTGTTTGGGGGGGGGGGAGCAAAACAAAAAACCTCTCTCTTCTTCCCTTCCTCCCTCCCTGGGCATGATGAGGAATGCCTGTAATCTTAGCTTCTCAGTAGTTTAAGATGGGAGGAAGCAATTCAAAGCAAGCCTGGACAGCTCAGGCTACAAAATAACAACAAACTGTATCTGTATTTATATTTATCTGTCTTTGCCAGGATTGCAACTCAGTGGACAGCACTTGGTAATAATGCACAACACCCCGAGCTCCATCCCCAGCATCACCCAAAACCAAACAGACAGCTTCTGCTAGGCACCTGGTGCACATCTGTAATTGTAGCTCTCAGCAGGCTGAGGCAGGGGTATCACAGCAAGTTCAAGGCCAGCCTGAGCTACACAGTGAGATCCTGTCTCAAGAAAAAAAAAGAAAAAAGAAACTTCTCTCTGGTGTTTGTTCCAGGGACATGCAGAGGTCACCAGCAGTCACGGGGTGTTTACTGTCAGGATGCAGCAGCAGCAGCTGTCCACCCAGACCTGGTGGTCCTCAGAGCTCCCTTCCTGCCTCTGAGCTTTACATCGCTCGGCATCACCCGTGTAGCATCTCCGCTTGTCCTGCAGTAGCTTCTCCACCCCAGGTGCTTCTCTTCCTACTTGCTATGTTCAGATTCCATATTTGGGGACAGGTTTTCCAGTTTGTTCCCTGGCTTGGGAAATTGCCATGGCCAGGGCAGTTTGCCTTAGAAGGAGTAGGTGGAGGTCCCAGCATGCGGTGTCCAGAGACGCCGTGCAGAGCCACACTGAACAACTCTGTTGCACATTTACTTCATTTCGCTGATCCCACACACTGCGCAGGAAGTAGCCAGTACTTAGATGTCACCTGCCTGGTGCCCGTAAGAGTAGAACATGGATTTTACCCATGTATCTAATAGCTTTCGCTGCATAATTGCAATAAGAGTGACTCATCTGTGGGCAGAAGGTATGGCTGGTTGGTGAAGTGTGAGTGTTGAAAGCCAGTGGAATCATTTGCTAATTACCAAGTACACTTGTTTCCAGGTCCCTTTCCCTACAGGGAGGCTTCCTTTGGTATTTACTAGTGCTCCTTCCCCACCCCCACCCTCAGAGTTTGGGGTATTTTTTTGCAAAGGAGCAGCTCTGTGGGGTTGGAACAGTCAGTACTAGAGAGCTTGTCCTGTCCTGTCCTGTCCTTCAGGGGCTAATGGGTGACCTCAAACCAGGACGTCACCAGCAGCCCTGGGCAAGAGGAACTTGGGTTGTGGACCTGTCTGGCTACTTCATGAGCATCTGTGTCAATGTCTATTTTCATTATTTATTCATCTAGGTAGGCTAATTTTTTCAATCCATTTTGTTTCTCTTATTTTGATCTAATTTGGAAATTTAATAAGCAATTCCTGCCAAACCTCCCCTTGGACCAACATTTTTCTAGACTGCTTGATTAAATTATTAGGTGAATACAGAGTTTGGGCTTTGGTGTTGCTTCCCCTCATGTCAGAGTTTGACAGAGGAAATGAGTACAGCAGTTGTCAGACATAAAAAAAATTGACCCTGTCATTAGGTTATCTTTTTGTTCAGGCATAATGAATGCCATCTATTTTCATTTTAAGGATAAGATTTTCACATGAGTATGGTCAGCAATCAGATTTCTTCCTGCTATATATTTCTGCATCAGACCATTCATTAATTATAAGTACATAGACTCCGAGTGTGTGAGCTACAACAAATCTGGGGTGTAGTTTTCCACATCATGTAGTATTGATCATTTTTCACTTTCAGGGCCCCGAACTGATGGCCTACACATTAATGGACCAAATGGCCTGTGACTGAGATTTATGTTGTCTTTCTTTTTAGAAAGCCATCACTAGAAATCTGCAAAGATGAACTGTTAAGCCATTTCTAACTTGGAAGTAAAGTCAGATCACTTTTATAAAGGTCACATAATGTAGATTTCTAAGACATACTACGAATACTGTGTTACACATTGTATTCTATTTAAATTGTTTATTTAAAGGTAAATGTATGTATTTTGCACTAAAGAGTGTCTTACACATTCAATCTTTTTGTTTTTTTTTTTGAGACAGTCTCACCATGTGTTTCAAGCTGGCCTTGAATTCATTGTATAGCCAGGCTGACCTTGAGAACTCACAGCAGTCTTCCTGTCCTTGGCCTCCCAAGTGCTGGAATTACTGAGGTGCACTACCACACCTGGCCACAAACATCTTTATATTATGATTGTTCGGTCTTATGTTAAATAATGATAAGAAGGACCGGGAAATAGCTCAGTAGAATAAGCACCTGCCAGGCAAATGCAAGGTCCTGAGTTCAATGCCCAGTATTGTTAAAAAAAAAAGAAAAGAAAAGAAAAGGAGAGCCAGGCATTGTGCAGCATGCCTGTAATCACAGCACTCTGGGAGGAAGAAGCAGGAGGATTTCAGCTGGTGTGATTTTAGTGATAATCTGTCTCAAAAATAAATAGCAAAAGAAGCCTCAGGGAGGTGGCTCATTACCGTGTCCCATTGCCATGGGTTCAGTGTTCAGTACCAGAGACTTTTTTCTTTTGGTGGTACCAGGGATTGAACTCTGGACCTTGTGCTTCTTGCCAGGCAGGCACTTATGCTGCTGAGCTATTGCCCCATCCCACTGGAAACATTTTTCAATAAACTTAAATTTATTTTGACATGAGTTTATTCTTATTTTTAATTTATTTATTTATATTTGGAGCCGGAGAGATGGCTCAGTAGAATAAGTGCTTGCCTGGCAAATACAAGGGCCTGAGTTCAATCCCCAGTTCCACCAAAAAAAAAAAAAAAAAAAAAAAAAAAAAAAAAAAAAAAAATATATATATATATATATATATATATATATATATATATATAATAAAAAATTATGTTTGGAACCGGGGCTTGAACTCAGGACCTTGCACTTGCCGTGCAGGCACTTATCCTGCTGAGCTACATCCCCGACCCAATCTGAGTTTTTTTTTTTTTCCAATCAGTAATCTGTTCACTTCATTATCCCATATAAGACTAAGACCTTTCTGTTTAGTTCAAAAGAGTTTTTGGTACATTTTTGGAAATTAAATCAAAGTAGCCTTATATGAAAGGTAGCCTTACATGGAGAGCCTTATTACAGAGACATCAGAGTATTTAATTTGTAGTATTTTTTCTAGAATTCAGAATCTTGGATATTTTGGAACATATAAGAATTTGAGAAGAGTTCTCTATTTAGTTATGGGTAAATTGTATTAAGTGCACTGAGAATGTCTTTCCTCATTGTGGCATTTCTGTTGGATGAAGTTGTACCTTAGTTTCCTGGAGGGCACTCACGGTCTTGGTAGGGTTCCTCGGTGGATACATTTCTGTGTGAGTTCGTGGTGGAGACACTTGCCTTAAAACAGAGCACTTGTGTGGTCGGCTTGTCTTCCCAGTAACCCATCTTTTTGCGCATTTGGTGAATGCAGGCCTGACCCATTCCAGGGAAGAAAGAAGATGAAATGTCCTATTCTTAATAATCCGAGCTTGGATTAAAGAGTATTCTCAACATGTAAAGCCTTTGTGGAAAACAGTAATAATGTTTGGCTTGTACCGCTAAAGACAGCAAGTGATAGAACACATAATATACGCTCTGGTTTCAACCAGTACTTTTATTGTCCCTGTTCTCCATGAGTGTAGTCATTAAATGTGCGTGTGGTCAGTTTTATGGCTTCTGCTGTATGTCTGTCACTACTGCTAGCTGTTGTCAGTGACCTCTTCCTATGGCATGAGGCGGCACAGGTACTGTCAACCAATAATAAGGAAAGTAATTTGGATAATAAAGATGGATTTAGCCGGGGAGATGGCTCAGTGGAATAAGTGCTTCCCTGGCAAGCGCAAGGGCCTGAGTTCGATCCCTGGTTCCGCCAAAAAAAAAAAAAAGATGGATTTAAGGTAATGACCTCATCCTCAGTTAGCTCTCATACAAATGATGGTTTATGGATATGGTTTTTGCCTTCTAATAAAAAAAATTCTTAAAATCAGCTCAACTTATGTAATTTTTTTTTTCGCATTTCATAGAGAATTAGTGAAATGTATAACCGTTTCGCGCATAGCTTTTCTTACTTGGCTGTGTTACCTATGTATTTATGTCAAATCTTTAATACCTACAAATGTATATTATATTTAATTCATGGTTGAAGCTTTTTAGCACTCCTTAAGGAAACAATATTTTATAAGAAACTAACTTTGTTATGATATAAATATGTTGAATGCACATCTGGGAAAAACTCTGTACAGCTTAATCATTTGAAGAATTAATAAACCTTGACCTGAAGAACCACCTCCAGCTGGGCTACGCAAGTTACTGTCTCTTGATTTGGTTTCATTAATTAGTGTAGTTCATCTGTGGACTTTCGTCCAATCTGCTCCCAGCTAAAACTTCCATTTTGCAGTAAACGACCGCTGGGAGAAGCACGGCAGGTGCTGTCTCTTGGCTACTGGGGTGTCCCTGTGGGTCGGGTAGCCACAGGTTGATCTCATCTTCTGACTTACATGCATCTCTTTTTAGCGTCCTGTTAGCTACTTCTCTGTGTTGGGAACATAATTAATCTATGTGAGGAAGTTTCCAGGTGATAATACTGGTAGTCGTGGGCCCAGAGCAGTGAATTCACAGGGGTAGCCCTGCCTCAGCCTTCTGAGAGCTGAGATTCCAGGTACATACCACCTGAACCAGGTCAAGTTGTGCCTTCTTGCTTCTTGTTTGTACTATGTTCTCTGTAATGGCTTAGATCTAGAATGTTCCCCAAGGAACTCATGTATTCAGAGGTGGGCTTTGCAAGGAGGTTGGGTCATGGCGTGTCTATACTCCTCGGTGGGTTAATCCACCGAAGACTTGCCCTTAAGAGCTGGGGCCAGCTTGAAAGAGCTGGCTTACAGTCAGGATATAACCTTGTCCTTACTTCCTGGCTCCCCGAGTTGAGCACCTTTTCCTCTGCTTGGTCCTTCTGTCATCCTATTTCTCTGTTGTATCTGGCTGAACATAGACTGAAACAAAGCCAAAAAAAACCTCTCTCCTTTGTTGTGGGTGTCAGGTGTTTTGTCCCAGAAATGGGACCGTGCCTACGACATTCTCTGTGACAAGTAGGCCCTTTCTTTTCCCCTGCGAAAACCCCTGCTCCCCACTCCACACACTTAACCCCTCACCCTTGACCGAAGTTAGTCTTCCTCACAAAGCCCAACAACATGGCGGACACATCCCCAGGATGAAGGCTGGCAGGGCCCTTGCCTGCCTTGAATACCTCAGCAGATACTGGCAATGAGTTTAACTGTGAAGAGCACCCTTTAGGAGTTGATGTGAGAAGAGTGGAGGGCAGAGAAATGGGGACCTTCTGGGCAGCTGTTCAGCCAGGGCTTAGCATCCTTCTAGCATCTCCCTGGCCGAGGTCTGAAAGTCTGCAAACTGCAGTGCCCTCCAGGTTTCCTTTGACTTATTGTTAAAGTTATTGCTTCAAGAGCTGAGCATGAACTCTTAAAAACAGTGGGGCATCGCAAGAAATGCGTGATAATTGCATTTAATAGAGGAGGCCTTTCCTCAGGTACCACTTGCTGCTCGTCTAAATCATGATGGCTAAGCCCCCAGGTTTTCTTGAGTATTTTTTTCCTCATATTTTAGTTTTGGAACTAATCAAGTTTTTGTTTTCTTTTACAGAAAAAAAAAAAATAATAGAAAATGTCAGACTGAACATTCTGTGGTTATTTTTCCTAAGTTTACAACAAGTGCATGCCAGTCTGAATGATTGAAAGTTTGGTTACCTGAGATCTTCAATGTTTCAGTAAAAGTAAGAATTTTCACAGGTCACTTCCATCCCCATTTTGCCCTGAGGTCACAGGTTGACAAGGTGATGCACCACAGACCACATCCCACCCTCTCTCCCCCTGCGAGCCTTCTAAGTGGCCGTCAGCACAGCCCTTCCTTTGTGTCAGGCCTGTGGGGACAGTGAGCTGCAGAGTGCTCAGCCCAAAATGGGTTTTGGCTCAGTTGCCGGAGCAGCACAACCTTGTCAAGGCCAGGGCATTTCTCTCTGTGTGGGTGGTCCTGGCTTATGAAGAACATTGAAGTGTCTGTGCTATGCCAAGTCCAGGAGAATTTGTGGAGCGAGAGGTGGGGGTTTTGAGGAGAGAGGAACATGAAGTTGGCTTGACTCGGGCAACAGCTTGTTGTTTTGTTTTTTTTTGAGACAGGGTCTTGCCATAGTCCAGGCTGGCCTTGAATTCATTTTGCAGCAACTTCTTTTATTGGATGTGGCTAGCCTTTTATGAGACAGGGTCTCAGCATGTAGTCCAGGTTGGCCTTGAACTAGATAGCTGGGGTAACCTCAAATTTGTAGCAATCCTCCTTTCTCAACCTCCCCAGTGCTTGTATTATAGGTACACATCCATAATGGCCAAGAGTTTGAGGCCAGTCTGAGTTCTAAAGTGAGTTCAAGGTCAGCTTGAATTCAAGGACTAGCAAGACCCTGTCTCAAACAAAACAAAATAAAATTGATTTTAAATAATTAGAAAAGTAACAGAATGCATATGCTAGACAACATAGAAAATAGAAAAAAGTAAGCCCAGAGCTGCCCAATCCATGGTAACAAGTTCCTGATAACCCTTGCTTCATTCTTTCTTCTGTTCTTCCTGTGCTTGGCTCCCAACAGCCGTGTGGAAGGTGTATGTTCTGTAAGGAGCTCCTGTAGACAAAGAACCGGGAGGTCAGGTTGAAGGCCATCAAATGGCCACCAGAGGTCTCAGAGAGCTAGAGGCTTCCTGGAGGGACAAGTACATTCACGTGGGGAGACAGATTCTTCAGACTTGCAGGACTCGAGGGCTCAGTGTGTGCCAAAGCTGGAGAAGGCGCATGGGACACCCGCGGTTCACAGAGTGAACAGAAAAGTGTGAGGGGTGTGGGGTGAGAGGGGCCAGTGCGCCAGCCAGGGAGGTGGGTGGTACCCTGTGGGCAAGCAGCCGTGGATGGACCTAAGTCATAGGAATTGCCTGGCAGGGTTTGTACTTAAAGGCAAATTGCTGTCAGCTGTGTCAAAGGTACATTGAGACTAGGGACTGCGAGGGCCCCTCCGGGAAGTAGTGTGGTCCCCATGCACGTAGGAGGCGGAGATGACAGTGGGCCCAAGAGGAGTGTCCAGAAAGGGAAAAAGATTCTGGTGGGGAAGAGCTCCACTTTAGTTTTGGAGTGGAGCAGTCTGGGCGCTACCCTAGTGTCCCGCAGACCAAGAGGAAGGGTGGAGATCAGAATCCTGCAAATAAATGGTCAGCATTCGGAAACCTAGGGCTTCTAAGGGGGTGTAGAATCTGATCCGCCAAAGGACATGCAGAGTCCTTCTGAGACAGTGACTCAGCCACTTTCCCCACTGCTAAGACAAAGTAAATCCCTGACACTGAATTCAGGGAGGACAAGCTCATTTTTTGGCCCACAGTTTGGGCCCATCGGCCGCCCCCTGCTCCAGGGCAGAGACAGGATGGTGGAAGGAAAGGTGCACAAACACACGGCAGGGGAACAAGAGTGGCTGGGCCCCAAGGCGTGCCCTGTGACACACCTCCTTCCACCAGCCCCCCAGGACAGTCAGCTCAGAGGTCACCCGCAGGTGGATCCACAGAGCATAGTGCTCTAACCCACAGTCCAGCTGCTCTGCAAATGGGATGGGGGGGGGGCTTTAGATCTAAACCACAACAGAGATTAGAAGATTAGAGGAAGTCACTGAGGATTGGGCCCTGGAGATGGCAGAGGGAGAGGTGTGAGGGGCTCTGGGGACTGTGCCTCTCCTAGTTAGGGGACCCTGCAGACTGAGAAGGATTCATTAAACCCAGCAGTGAGGAGCCTAGGGGGGCTTCGGAGGGAATCTTTCTGGTGACTTGGAGGGCAAACGCAGGTTGCAGGTGTCTTCACCCAGGAAGCGGAGCATGGGTGAACAGAACGGCAGCAACGCTAACCCCGCCTTTCCCTGCACAGTGCAGTGCCCACAGCCCTGCCTCTGATTGTCTGCTTCTAGGCGTACTGGAAGCCACCCCTGTGGCTTTGAAGATGCCTTGTCCCGCTGATTTGCAGCTTCCGGAATGCCCAATATGTTTTCACTTTCACCTCACTCTGACCAGCCCTGGATTTTACCTCATTAAGCTAGAGTCCAGTCTGACTAATGAACAATGGTTTCTTACTGTGCGGAGCTGCAGTAATATTTTGGTTACCGCCTCTAGTTTCCGGCCAATCAGACCAAAGACCATATATGAATTGGGACTCGAGGTTTAAAATAGAAATGGAAAACAAACTTGTCTGAGCATTACTGTGAGGCTGACTGCTCTCGCTCAGGGTCCTGATTAAAATGATTAATTAATCTCTCTGGGGCTGTCTCTTTTTCTTTTTCTTTTCCCTCATTTTTGGTACTGAGTCTGTTTCTTGAAGTGTTTTCTGGTGTTTCTGAGGCTTCTTTCCGGTGTTGTGGATCTGGGCGGCTGAGCTCTGTTCTGCCTCACCCAGCCCACAGCTGGTCCCAGATAAACACTAGAAAATTCACCAGATTCTTCCAGGTCAGAAAACACAGTCTGCCTTGGAGTAGGATGATCTTGCTGTGAGAACAATTGGGTGCTGTAAGCATTGTATTAAGAAAAGGTGAACTGCAGATAATCAGAAATGGGAGTCAGTCTGTAAGGCCGTTCCTGCACTCTCCTGCCCCACCATCCGTCTAGCTCCTACTGATTCTTCAGGCTTGGCCTTAACTGTTCCTTTTGCAGGGGACTTGATGATCCCTGTCTTAGTTGCTGTGCTTTCATTGTGCTACAACAGCTGACAAAAAGCTTATTTTGGGGAAAAAAAGTTTGTTTGGCTCATTTAAAAAAAATTTTTTTTAATAAAGGTTTCACTCCCAGAGCAGCCACGTGTGGCAGAGGGGGAGAAAGCTGCAGAGTGAAGTGGGGAGCTGAGGAGGGAGATCTACCCTTCCAGTTCACATCCCAAGTGACCCACCTCTTTCAACCGGGTCCTGCCTAGCAACTATAATGAATTCAAACATGGAGTACTGCAGCCCTCGATCCGCTCATCTCTACACATAGGAGGCTTTTGGAGGTATATTTATGATTTAAACTATAGCATGTGGTGGGGAGGAGCTGAACCGAGGCTACCCTAGAGCTCAGCAGACGCCTTGGGACTACAGCGGAGCCAGTCCAGCAGGCGTTTGTCCAGTCCTGGGGTTCCTCCCTGTTAACTGTAGAACAGATCTGGACGTGCTTCCCTTTCCATGTCCTCAGCAGAACACTGAGACATTGCACACCTGCCACACCCTTTGGCCCTCTCACATGCTTTCCACCTTTTTACTGTGTACAAATAAAAATGCAGAAGGTGCTGGGTTGGCACTGCCTCTCGGGCAGCGAGGTCAGATCCAGCTGGTCCCAGCTTTCCTTGTATTATGTGTCTGGTTTTTTAATCTCTCATTACTCCTTCTCAGGACTATACAGGTCATGGTAGCATTCTATTCCCAGCCCCCACAAGGCTCAGATGTATTTCATTATGCAAAATGCATTTAGTCCATCTCTTAAAAAGTCAGCCAAAGTTTTAACAGTTCCAGCACTGCTGAACAGTTAAAAGTGCAAAGTCTCCTCTGAGACGCAAGGCAAACTCTTAGCTGTGACCCTCATTAAAAATCAAAAAGGAAGTCAAACACTGCTGACATACAATAATACAGAGTAAACATAGGAAGAAGGTAGAAGCCACACCAAAGCAAAATGAAAACCTAGCAGGGTGAAGATTAAATTCCTTAGCTCCATGCTAAGCACCTGGAGCAAAGAAGTGAATTCTAGAGACCACTCGCTCAGAACCCCCTTCTGTCCCTCTCTAGGATAGGAGCTTTCTTTCCCCCAGTAAATATATTCTGCTCATTAAAAAAAAAAAGTGAATTCTGAACGACTTGGCAGAGCCCAGCCCCCTCCGCAGCAGTCCAGTTGCAGCTTTCAGTGATCCTCCTTGTGTGGATTTGCTTACTGCCTGCAGCTTTCCCCCGCAGATGCCTCATGTTCCTGGTCCCTCCAGCTTCCTGGGAATTCTGGCTTCCCTCGCACAGCTTCACGCACTGGCCTGTCAGGGGCACACTGCCTGGCCTCCCAAAAAATTTGGGTGGAAGCCCCTCTGGTCCCACAACTCTTTCATTTTGCATGCTTGTAAAACTAGCGCCGTGTGGGTGACGCCAAAGTCTGATACCAGCTTAAATAGTAACCGGGCTCCCTTGGATTACGGCTATAAGGCCTCTGCGTGGATGACAGCGCTGTGAACTGAATGCTGGTAACTGTTTGCCTAGGTAGCCCCCCCCCCCCTTTTTTTTCTGCATTTTTTAGGGAAAGGTCTACAGAGTGTTTAGGATCTCACTACTAGATAGGACTCCTAGTGATCTGCCTGTTTACAGCCTCCTGAGAGCTGGGATTAAAGGTGTGTGCCACCACTCCCGTCTCAGCGTGCCCGAGGGGTGGGATTGGCATGGCAGGCCCAGGGATCGAACTGGCCCCTGCTTGCAGGCCCTTTAATCTGCTGAGCTATTTGACTGGCCCTAGGTAGCCCTTCTTGAGTAGGATGCAGTGGGGCTCTCTTTTTCAAAGGAAGGTCTTAAAGAGTTTTAACTTAACTTTGAGCCTATAAAAGGTAGGTTCCTGATTGCTGAGAATCAAAGCATCTTTCCTATTGCTGCAAAGTATCTGGCTTTTTTTTTTTTTTAATGTATTTAGGACAGGGTCTACAGGGTCTCATTATGGAGATCTGACTCTAGTGATTCTCCTGTTTTCCGACCCCTAAACTGAGATTACAGGTGTGCTCCACCACGCCCAGTCTTCATCACTGTCTCAGTGTGCCCTGGGGGCAGGGCCAGCATGGCATGCTGGGGGTTCGAACCCCATCAGCTGCATTCTGGTAAGCAGGCGCTTTAGTCTGCTGAGCTATCTGGCCGGCCCTTTGGCTTCTTTTTATTACTACTCTTTTAGCAACCACACTCGCTACAGACCGACCTTGGCTAGTACTGCCTTTCTGATCAAACCAGAAACTTCTTATAACTTTTGGGCCTGTCTTGTGCTCCTGATTCTCATCGTAGATCTTGCTAAAAGCAAGCAATACCCATGAGGCAGCCTCAACTTTGGGCTGCACTGAGATTTCCTCCACTAATTTCATTAGTCTACCATTGTTAGTATCACTCTCCCAGAACGTCTCAAGACATGGGCAAAGGTGAACCTATCTTGAGCAAGATAATAACAAACATGGTCCCCAGTACAACTGCCAACAGAATCATTGTTCCCAAATGAAATCACAGGTTGGCTTTTTTTTTTTGTCTTTTGAGACAGGGTCTCGCTATGTAGTTCAGGCTGGCTTTAAGCTCACTTTGTAGCTCAGGCTGGTCTCGAACTCACAACAATCCTCCTGCCTCAGCCTCCCGAGTGCTGAGATTACAAGCATGCGCCACCACGCCCAGCTTCACAGGTTGGCTTTTCCTATGCACATTTCTATTAGCATTCTGGTAGTTTTGGTTTGCTTGAGACAGAGTCTGACCATATGGTTTAGCCTGGCCTTGAACTCATGGAGATCCTTCTGCCTCAGTCTTTTGACTGCTGCTGGGGTTGCAGGCATCTGCCATCACACTCTGCTCAGCATTCTGGCCTTCTGAGCTCTGACCAATACTACTTGCAGAGCAACCACTGCTCGTGGGCTTGTCTGCCCAACTTCCCCACTTTTCCAGTCTCCTCCCACAAACCCCTTCCAAAGGCTTCTAAGCAGTCTGGTCAGGTACAGTTACAGCAACAACCTCAGCCCTGATCCCTCTTTGTCACTTCCCATTGCTGGGACCGAATGCCCAACACCCCCAATGTAAAGAGGAGAGATTTATTTTGGCTCACGGTTGCAGAACTCTCAGCTCACTGTTGACAGGCTCTGATGCAGGCCTACATGGTGGCAGGCCCTGCTGTGGAGAAAGGCTGCTCACCTCTAGGTGGCTGGGAAGCACAGGGTGAAGGGAGGAGCCAGGGAGAGAGATCCTTCCCTCCAGAGGACACAGAGCTGCCCTCCTACCAGGCCCCTCCACCACAGCACAGTGAGCTGTGAACTCAACAGTGTGATCCATTGATGGGTACAGAGTTCCCATGATCCACTCACCTTCCAGAAGCTCCACCCAGTGCTCCCTGTAATCCACTGGACCCAGCAGATGGTCTCCTTTACTTATCACCTGTGAGCTATCAGCGCCTCACCAGAACAGTGTTCTTCGATGTGCAATTCATTAGTTTCCCCAACACCTAGCATAGAGGCTGGAGCATCGATGGTGTTCGCTAAATGCTGAGCAAGCCCAATAACTTAAGACAATCCTTTCTAACATTTTTGTATTCCTATTGTGCCTTTCTTCTGTATACTAAGTTTTTCATTCTAAAAAATGTCTTTATTCTCATCAAATCTTTTCTGCCTGGTAGTCTTATCATTTTGTATTTGTTTGTTTTTACTCATAAAACAGACCCTTTGGGGCTGGGAGATAGCTCAGAGGCATAAGCACCTGCCTGGCAAGCACAAGGACCCAAGTTTGATCCCAGGCTCTGCATGCCATGCATTCTCGGCCCTGGATCCCTGGGTGCCCGCTGTGCGGCCCCAGACCTGGGTGTGGTGGCACACGCCTGCATTCCCAGCACTTGGGAGGTTGAGACAGGGGAATCTCTTTGAGTTTGAGACCAGCTAGGGGCTACAAAAGTGAGCACAAGGCCAGCCTGAACTGCATAGTCTGAACTACATAGCAAGACCCTGTCTCAAAAAAAAATAAAAAGAAAAAAGTCCCTTTGAGAGGCTGGTCAGAGTTAAGTACAACCTAGCAGACTTAAAGTAGTAGTCAGTTGAGTTTTTTAAAAATGGTGCAACTCATAGCCGGGCGTGGTGGCGCATGCCTGTAATCCCAGCACTCGGGAGGCTGAGGCAGGAGGATTGTTGTGAGTTCGAGACCAGCCTGAGCTACAAAGTGAGCTTAAAGCCAGCCTGAACTGCATAGCGAGACCCTGTCTCAAAAAGACAAAAAAAAAATAAATAAATAAATAAAAAAATAAAATAAAAATGGTGCAACTGTCTAAACTGATTGGGTGGTAGCGGCCAAGGAGCTGGAGGAGGCCTCTCCGGCATGCTCCGCAGCCGTGATGTTGCTTGGTCTTTGCATTAACTCTGCGACCCCCTGTTACAGTTAAAGAAAATGTCTCAGCATGGTGAAATACTGTAATATCCCAAAGCCCGGAGCTCCTCGTGGCCTGCTTACATTCCAGCCTTCCACACGGAGTCCTCATTCTACGCAGGCTTGATGGAGACAGCAGCAGTCTTGGTTCTCTTGGGGTAGAGCTAGCTTTGAAATTAGTTCTGGACTTAACCCTGACGCACATAGCCCATTTTCTCCTCACTGCTACTGTGTGCCGAAGGGCAGTTAATTTATTCTGCTGAAACAATATCGAGCAAGCCCAGAATGTGAAATTAGTGGGCAATCATATATATATTTTTGGTACTGGGAATTGAACTCAGGACCTTGCGCTTGCCAGGCAGGCACTTATCCCACTGAGCTATCTTCTTGGTGCATTGATCATGTTTTTGATCAGAAGCCTGAAAGTTCACGTGTTGAATAGGACTGAGCCTGGCTTTCCAGCTCCGATTTAGCAAACCTTTTGTTTTGCAAGGACATAAAGGGTTTCTTGTGCAAGAGTCTTATTTAATCACATTCAACGTCCTGTGGTGTGATTTTAATTTTTTAATAACTGCTCTCTTCATTTATGGAGTTTCTGTGGATGGCTGATTACCAGTGTAGCCACCTCAAGCTTTTCTAATAATTTTAAATTTCTGTGTGTACTTAAAAATGGCTAAGAGGAGCCAGGCATGGTGAACGCCCTTGCGATTCTAGCACTGAGGAGGCTGAGGTGTGAAGATGGCCTCAAGCTCAAGGCCAGCTAGGGGACACAGTAAAACCTTGTCTCAAAAGCCAAATAAAAATAGGTTAAATTGGTAAATTAATGATACATTTTGTTTTTGATTTTGGTACTAGGGATTGAACTCAGGACCTTGCGCTTGCCAGGCAGGTGCTTATGCCACTGAGCTATCTCCCCAGCACAGTGATGCGTGCTTTTAGCCACAAGTTCAGGAAACCCATACATCTGTGGTGATGCCTTCCCTCTTGTGCACCTCACTTCTGATCAAATGAAAGCATTTTTGAAAGTTTTAGTTTTTAAAGTTGCGAAAGATTGTTGCAAGGGTACGTATAATGCAGGAACACGTGACCTGAAGGGTACATGTTTTCTTCATTCCAAATTGAAGCCAACAGGCCCTCCTGGTAGTGGTTTATTGTGTAACATCTTGGGCCTTTAAATGTGTGTGTATCTAATAGCAGACATTTGAATCCTTCTGTGTCAAGAAGCACAGAGACAATAGCCAAACTGTGGAAAGATCTCGGGGTTCATCAACAGATGACTGAATAAACAAAATGTATATATGTAAGATGCACTGGCATTGTGACTTTTTTTTTCCTTTGGATAAGCTCTTGCTATGTAGCCCAGACTGGCCTTGAACTCATGGCCGTCCTCTCTCCTCAACCTCCCGCCCTCTCTCCTCAACCTCCCGCCTCAGCCTCATGAGTGCTGGGATCCCAGACATAGCCAATGAAGTGAAATTCTGATACACACTGCAGTGGGGGTGAACCTTGGAATGTGCTAAGTGGATAAGCGAATATCAGAGGACAAGTATTGTGTGGCACTGCTTATACGGAGGGGGATGGAAGAGTGGGTATTGAGTTTCTGCTTCTGGAAACGAGTAGTGGTTATGCTTGAACATCATTGTGAAGTACTGAGTGTCACTTAAAGTAGTTAAAATGGTAAATTGGGTTATAGATTGTGCCACAATTGGAAGAAGAGGAGCGAATATATACTTTTCTGTTATACTTGAAACGTTGAGAAGTGGTAACCAACTGGATACAGTAAGAGCAGTACTCTTACTGTAGAGACGAGGCAGAGGATTGAAAGTCAAGCCTAGGGTGGGCAACTTAGCAGAACTCTGTCTCAGAAAAAGAAGTGGGGAATGGGGAGTATGCAGAAGGTGCTGGGAATTTAGCTCAGTATAAAAGCCCTGGATTCAGTCCCCAGTATCTTAAAAAAAAAAAGTGAATAGAGTAAATATATAAGTCAGTGTAGAACTTGGATCCCAGCATGTGTGAGGTCCTGGGTTCAATCCCCAGCTCTTCCTGCTATATGAAATGGTTAAAAATATAGCTATGCTTCAAAACTCAAAGTTTGGTCCGGGCGTGGTGGCGCATGCCTATAATCCCAGTACTCGGGAGGCTGAGGCAGGAGGATTGTTGTGAGTTCGAGACCAGCCTAAACTACAAAATGAGCTTAAGGCCAGCCTGAACTGCATAGTGAGACCCTGCCTCAAAAAGACAAAAGCAAAACAAAACAAAAACAAAACTCAAAGTTTGTTTGATTCGGAGTCAGTTAACGCAGCATTAACCAGCAGCCTCTAGATCCACAGCAGTCTGATCCTTGTTCACAGTGTCTGTCTGTCTCAGTGGGCCCCTCCACGCCTCACCCTCTTTGTTTTAGGATCCAGGATGAAGGAGCTGCCCTTTCTGGAACATTGCAAATAAAAAAAGAGAAGACAGTTGGAAGCAAAAGATGGGGGGAGAGAGAAAGAGGAGAGAGAGAGAGAGAGAAGAGAGAGAGAATGTGCTGAGTACTGAACGTGGACATTCACCCTGAGTGACATCCCCAGTCACTTTAACTTAGTGTTCAGTTTAGTTTGGTTTAGTTTAGTTTAGGACAGGATTTCACTAAGTTAGAGAGTTGCCCAGGCTGCGCTTGGATTTGCTGTCATCTTGCTTCAGCTTCCCAGAGTACTGCAGTCTAAAGAAATGATAGGGACCAGGGAAATGGCTCAGTGGAATAAGCACTTCCCTGGCAAGTGCAAGGGCCTGAGTTCAATCCCCAGTTTGGCAAAAAAGAAAAAAAAAGAAAGAAAGAAAGAAAAGAAAAGAAAAAAGAAAAGAAATAATACACCTTTGCTTGAGTGATAGATTGATTTTTTTTTTAAAACAATGTCTCAAAAAAAAAAAAAAAAAAAAAAAAAGACAGGGTGTTGCTATGCAGTTCAAGCTGGCCCTGAGCTTACTGTGTAACCCATGCTGGCCTCAAATGCTGAGTGACCCTCCTGCCTCAGCCTCCTAAGTGCTGGGATTATAGGTGAGAATCACCACACCTTGCTAGCTCTTAACCCAAACCACTCCAAAAACTGCACAAAAGAATACAGGAAGTTAGCTGCTTAAAAATCATTGCCAGGCCTGAGAATAATGTAAGTATTCACAGATACAATTTTTAAAATATTATATCTAATAGGCTGATAATGTGTTAGATGAATCTTTATTAGATAAAAATGTAAAAGATGTATTAAGTTGAGGGCAACCATGGGATTCCGGATTGCAGGTATATCATCGTAGCCGCAGTTCAGATGCCGGGAAGTCGTCATTGTCGCCACGCCTGCAGGCTCCTGCTGCCGCTGGACGTGTTCCCACGGAGCCCTTCGAGCCTTGGGCAGCAGCATGGCCCCAGGATGAGGGTCTGCGCCTCCGCTGCACCTTCGCGCTCCTCCGCGCGTGCATGGGAGTGGGCGTGCACAACCGTGGCCCGAGCGCTGGCTGTCGCGTAGTCTGGGAAATGGGAATTCTTTTGCTCTCCAGCCCGTCAATCCCAGTGCAGCAGAGAAGTGGGTGAGAATGAATGTCCAGCGCTGACTGGTGGCAAAGTGCAAGTAACTAGAAAGCAGCCAAGGAGAGATGTAGGAGACGACCCGGAACAAAGCTGGAACACCGAGCTGGAGGCCACCGCAGCAGACGCGCACACCTGGACGCGCTCCCTGGCCTTGCAGGAAAAGGCCCGGTGGCCTGGGGAGTCCAGGTCTCGGAGTTGATTTATAAACGTCACTCACGGACAGTAAAAGTGGCATCCCTGGTTTAGGACTAGATACGCTGATTCTAATGTACCTGCAGAAAAATAGAATGGTGAAGGATAAATAGAAGTGGAGGCCTGAGGATCAATCAGCTCAAACATCTTAGAACACACAAACTATTTAAAATGAAAGCAGGGTTAGCAAGATAGCTCAGTGGTCTAAAGTGCCCGCTTAGGCAAGCGCGCAGGGACCTCAGTTCCATCCCTGGCACCACATGCCATGCCAGCCCTGCCCCCTGGGTGGGCGGAGCCACCAGAAAGCAAACAAGTAAGCAAGCAGTGATGTTCCAGAGAATGCATGGACACAAATTGATGAAGATTGCCTAAGGAAATACTTACAGATGTTAAATGGATTGCTTTGGATCTATGGAAAAAAAGATATACTGTTGAATAAATTGTAGTCAGACCACCAGGGAGCCAACTGAGGAGGAATTTGGCTTCCTACCTTAACTTCAGATAGATAAAGGCTACAGGTAAGTATAAAACATAAAAACATACAAGGATTGGCAAGGAACATAGGAGACAGTCTCCCTAACTGGAGTGAAAAGGACTTCACAACTTTTCTATAAAGTTCTGCATAGCAAAAACAAAGAAGCCATCATAAGCAAAGCAAAACTGTGAGACCAAGGAGAAACACATTTGCAATGTAACTTCCAAAGGGACATTTTTCCTGAAATGTGTGAGAGCTCCTGATCAATGATCAGATAAATGAAGCATGGTGAGGCACACCTGTAACCCCAGCTGCTTGGACTGCAAGTTCTAGTCCAGCCTGGGCAAATTAGTGAGACCGTTTCTCAAAAAATAAAAAGGGATGGGGCTGTATCTCAGTGTTAAGAGCACTGGATGGCCGGGCGTGGTGGCGCAGGCCTGTAATCCCAGCACTAGGGAGGCTGAGGCAGGAGGATTGTTGTGAGTTCGAGACCAGCCTGAGCTACAAAGTGAGCTTAAGGCCAGCCTGAACTGCACAGTGAGACCCTGTCTCAAAAAAGACAAAAAAAAAAAAAAAGAGCACTGGATGTAGTCTCAGTGCTTCCAAGAAAAAGCTAGGCACGGCAGTGCAAGCCAGTAATCCCAGCACTCGGGAGACAGAGGCAGGAGGACTGTTGTGTGTCTGACACCAGCCTGGGTTACAGAGTGAGCTCAAGGCTAGCCTGAGCTCCATAGAAAGACCCTGTCTCAAAGGAGGACTCCCCTAGCTCCCCAGGGCCGGGGAGATATTTCAGCAGCATAAGCGCCTGCCTGGCAAGCGCAAGGTCCCGAGTTCCAATCCTGGTACCGGAAAAAAAAGAGAACCCCCCCAAAAAAATCAAAAAACAATCAATAATCGGCTAGAAAAAAGTTAACAAAAAGATCTGAACAGACAGTTCACATAGAAAATATTAATTCTTTTAAATACATGACAATATGTTCAACATCATTCGGAATAAGAGAAATGCAATTAAATGTAGACTGAGATATCATTTTTTACCTATCAAATTGTCAAAAAATTCATAAGTTTAATAATATACTCTCTAGGTGAAGCTTTGGGGGGAAAGTTAGTTCAACCTCTGTAATTCAATTTGCCAATTCTTATCAAAATTATAATCCATAGATCCTTGGACTAAGCAGTGTCACTCCAGAGAAGGCATCCTACAGGTTTCCCCCGTAAGGGAGCTGATGTCTGTGTTAGGTTTTTTGTTGTGTGCATTTTATGTAATAGAAAAAATTAAGCGGGGCGTGGTGGTGCAGGCCTGTAATCCCAGCACTTGGGAGGCTGAGGCAGGAGGTTTGTTGTGAGTTCGAGACCAGCCTGAGCTACAAAGTGAGCTTAAGGCCAGCCTGAACTGCATAGTGAGACCCTGTCTCAAAAAGACAAAATAAATAAATGAATAAAATAAAAATAAAAAAGAAAAGATTGTGGAAATATAACTACCACCAAAATATGACCAGGCTGATAACTTATGCGGCAGAGTAGATGCCCATAAGAAAAAAAAGAAGCTCTTGTCTCAGTATGAGATTTCTAAAAAAGAAAAAAGAATGAGATGAAGGTTAAATGTATACATCGGTATAGTCCATCACTTCTGTGTGGCAAGGGGCTGCGAGAGTAAGTGTACAGTGGATTCAACTCGGTCGTATGGGAAACACCGTTCAGTGATGTACATCGCTGCATAGTCAGTGAGATGGCTGTAGTATGTGTTTTCAGCTGGCTGGCGAGGCGTTCTGGAGGTCTAGAAGCCGACTGGCACCACGATGTGGCCGGGTAAGTGTTACTGGGGTCGCAGCACCAATGGGTTCTGTTGTATTTGCATAAAGACGGGGGTGGGTACATAAGCTTTTAAGAGTAAAAGTTGCAGGGCCGCGGAGGCCTGAGTTCAATCCCCAGTTCCACCAAAAGAATAAATAAAAGGAAAAAAAAATCAAATTGTTTGGGCCAGGGAGATGGCTCAGTAGAATAAGAGCTTCCCTGGCAAACGCAAAGAGCCTGAGTTCAATCCCTGGTTTTGCAAAGAAAAGAAAAAGGAGTAAAAGTTGCCAGGCATGGTGGCACACGCCTGTACTCCCAGCACTAGGAGACTGAGGCAGGAGGGTCACTCTGAGTCTGAGGCCAGCTCTGGCTACAGAGTGAGTTCCAGGCCAGCCTGAACTACAAAGCGAAACTGCCTGTGCCTTGAAACCAAAGAGTGAAAATCACCTGGGAGTGAGCTGCGCCGCGTCGGCGGGACAGAACCAGAGCGAGGCTTTCCCTCGTGTTATTAAATTTTTTTTTTTCTGTCATAATGCTGGAGATTAAAACCAAGGCTAAGTGACAATAAAACCTCTAAGCTTTATTATTTACTTAGAGACAGGGTCAGCCTAAATCACTAAATTTTACAGACGAGGCTGAAACATGCAGTCCTTCTGCCTCAGCTTCCTAGCGTGCTGGGATTACAGCCGTAGATCACCATAATCCAGTTTAAAAACTTAATGTAGAAAGAATTCAGATTTGTTTGGTATATGTATCAGTTGCTCACAATGAATACGATCATTATGTATTCCAAACTGTATTAATAAAAATAAATTTTTAAAAACGTGAACTGACTGCATTAACCTTTTAAAATGTTGATTTATTTATTTTCCCAGGACTGGAGCTTGAGCCCAGGACCTCTCTGCAAGCCCTCCACCCCTGAGCTACTTCCAGCTCTCTGTCATTCACAGTCTCACTGAGTTCTGGCTGGTACTGAAGTTGTCGTCCTCTGTTTCAGCCTCCGGAGTAGCTCAGATTGCAAGTATGTGCCACTGTCAGCATTAAGAGTTTTTATTTTAGTTTTGTATTTCAGGGAAGGCACTACAGGGTGTCCAGGGTCTCACTACTAGATCGGACTCATAGTGATCCCCCTGTTTACAGCCTCCCAAGAGCAGGGATAACAGGCAGCCGCCGCGCCCAGTCTCAATTACTGTCTCAGCGTGCTCTGGGGGTGGGGCTGGCAACGCAGGCCAGCATCAAATCCCCTCCACCCACCCCACCCACCCCCCACCCCTCACCCCCTGCCCACACCTGCTTGCAGGGGCTTTAATCTGCTGAGCTAAAATTTTTTTAATTAAAAAGATCAAGTGGACAAAAAACTATCAAGGATTTCAATAAGAGAACCAATAAAATTTGCAGGTCTGATGTACTCAACAAATAGAGAATGTGATTTCTTTGGAATCGCATATATATATATATATTTTTTAAGTTGGTCACCTGTTGTAGGGTGGGGGAATGCAGTCTGTCATTCTGTAGCTCAGACTGGCCTTGATTTAACTGTGTAGCTCTGGCCGGCTTCCGGCACATGGCAGTACGACCTTCTCAGCCTCCTGAGTGCTGGGATTACAGGCGTGCGCAGTGGTGCCTGGCATTCGTGGGCCACCTTTGTTAAATTATACAGAGTTTGTCTTCTTGCAGTACTGTACGGTAAAAGTAGGAAGCAACAATAAAAGGAAATGTCAGAAATCACCACATGCCCTGTAACCCTCGTCTCAGAATAAGTTAAGAATGAGTTAAAAAAGGAAAACATATAAAGTAACACCATATTAATATGCTGAGCTGTGAAAGGCTCAAGTCAACAACTCCTGTGGATAACCCACTACTACTGTGAACTGCTGGGCTGTGTTAGATTGTTTTGCTGAATTCATGCACCTGTAGTATTTAGATGCCAATGGAATACCCATCTCCGACAGGACTAAGCAAAAAAAGGGGCTACAAAGGAAGGACCCTTCTGTATCTGTAGATACAGTATAGTTAGGGTAGATATACACCTATTTTCACTACATCAATGAGAAGAAAGATTTGTACTAATAGGGTTTGGGCAGGATATCCCGTCTGTATCTTAGTGGATAACCACTAAGAAGAGAGCAATGTACAAGGCATTAACTATTGAAACTGTCCTATTAATCAGCTTTGAAACTGTCTTATTGGTATTTGTTTCTTAATAAAATAAAATAAAATAAAATAAAATAAAATAAAATAAAATAAATAAAAAAGGAAAACACAAAATGACCAAGTATTTGGAACTGAGTGACAGTAAAACTATATAAAACACTAACAAGGGCTGGCCAAATAGCTCTGTGGATTAAAGCACCTGCAAGCAGTGCAGGGGCCTGCTGTGCTGGCCCTGCCCCCCGGGGTGCACTGAGAGAGCAACTTAGACTGGGTGTGGTGCCACACCTCTGTAATCCCAGCTCTTGGGAGGCTGTAAACGGCCGATCAGTAGAGTCTGATCTAGTAGACCCTGAACACCCCGTAGACCCTTCCCTAAAATACCAAATAAATAAATAAATAAATAAATAAATAAATAAATAAATAAACAAACTACCAACCATCGAACATTGTGGGATACAGAACATATACATTAGGAAACAAGAAAAATGGAAAATATATTAGTGTTGAACTTAAGCCTAGAGAAAGGACAAAATTTCAAACCCAGTGATTGCATAAGGAATGGAAAAAAAAAAGAAAGAAAACTCAAATCGATGAAATAGAAACCAAACTAAAAATGAAAAGCAAATGTTTTTTAAAAGGCCCAATCAGCAGACATCTGGCAGAAGTGATAGGCCGTGGCAGACACAGTGTTGGGATGACAGTGCGTGTCTCTGGAGATCTGGTAGAGATTCAAATCAGCAGGGGTTAGGGTTTGTGTCCAGTGGTGCCCCCAAAACCTCATGCACACTGGGGCAGGCTTCCAGAGTTTGTGATTAGTTCATGATCCAATGCTGGGATGGTTCGTTGGTGGATGCTAGCACTGCACCCGCCCTGGGCGGACAGCCTGATACAATATAAGGGAGGGAGGCGGGCTCGCTAGCTGCTGCAGCCGCTGCCCTCCCTTTGCTCTTCGCTGTTTTCAGCCTCCAAGAGCTGCTGCTCTCTGCCATGTGCCACTCTGCCTTGGAGCCATCTGAGTGTGGACTGAAACCTCCACTGTCAGCTAAATAAGCCTTTCCTTCCTTAGTTCTGGATGTTGGGTATTTTGTCCTAGCAACGAGAAAAGACAGCAGGTGTCTGGGGTACAGAGGTGACCGGCACCTGGCAGTTATTGCCACCTCCTTCGGGGTGAGTTCCCCATGCAGAGTCTGGGGAACTGCCAGAAGCTTTCTAGGGGGTTTCAGGAGAGAACTAGGTTTGCTAGTTGGCTGCACCTCTGCGAGACTGGGCTGGCATCTGGGAGGCCATAGCCACCACCCCACAGCTTTGGACTGATTTTCGTACAGGGTTGGGGAGCTGCTGTGAGCGTGTCTGGATTTGGTGGTAGCCAGAGTGGCAGTGACTGGTTTTCCCAGTGTCACATCCAGTCAGTCACAGCTTTTGAGAGGTGGACATCCTGACCCTGACCCTAGACGGTGGCCACAGGTCAAGTTCTGAGCTCTGTGGTCCTCACGCAGACCCTGTTCCCCACCTCTCTGGGGATGCTTGGGAGGGCCACTTCTAGAGTTGTAGGAGCCGCCCGCCTCTGGCCCTATGAACAGCTTATAAGCACTCAGTTGCCTGTTTCCTGCTCTTGTCCTTCAGATTCAGGTGTGATGGACAGCAAGGGGTGTCACTGCCTCGGGTGAGGGCACTTCGGTACCTGAGGAGCAGGCAGGGGTCTGGGCTCCACCCCCCACGAGGGGCAGGGTGGTGGTAAGCAGTTCTTTGCCAGGACATCTGAATATTTGGAGAAATAATATTTGCTAGAAAATATTGAAAAGGACCCAACAAACCCTGAACAATAGAATAGATTGGCATTAGCAAAATAAACTGAACAGGCGGTCAAAACGGCCCCCTCCCCAACTTCCCATGAGAAGGCTGCTAAATCTAGACTTTCATGGGCCAGTTTTCTAAGAAAAAAGATAACCTTTGTGTTGTACAGGTTATTCCAGGGAAGAGAAAGATGGAAACAGCTATCTAGTTTGCTTTTTGAAGGTTGTATAACCTTATACTAAGACCAGATAAGGACAGTGCAACAAAAGAAGATTAAAATCAATCTTTAATTGGATAGGAGTACAAAATTCTAATTAAGTTATAATATTAAATCCAACAGTGTATTAAAAATGACGCCATGACCATGCAGGGTTTATTTCAGGATAACATCAGAAAAAACATTAATTTTATTCAGTGCATTAACAGATTGAAGGAAAAACACCATGTGATTTAAATAGCTCCAGAAAAGCCATTTAGCAAGATTCAATACCCATTCATGATTAAAAAAATTCTTGGCAAGCTAGAATTCAAAGGCTTTTTCTCCCCTCCTGTACTGAGGATTGAACCTAGGGCTTTGCAAGTGCTAAACAAGCACCCTAGAGCTGGGCTCTGTCATTAAAATGTTTGTTTGGTACCAGGAACCAAACTCAGGACCTTGTGCTTGCCAGGACAGGGATGGTGCAGGATGTGGTGCTGGGGGTCAACCATTGTCCTTGCACTTGCCTAAGCTTGGTTAAGCGGGCACTTAGACTGCTGAGCTATCTCACTGGCTCATATTTGTTTGTTTTTGAAATAGGTCTCTCTAGCCTGGTGTGGTGGCGCATGCCTATAATCCCAGCACTTGGGAGGCTGAGGCAGGAGGATTGTTATGAGTTTGAGACCAGCCTGAGCTACAAAGTGAGCTTAAGGCCAGCCTGAACTACACAGTGAGACCCTGTCTCAAAAAGACAAAAAGACAAAAAAGAAAGAAATAGGTCTCTCTATGGAGTCCATGCTGTCCTAGAACTTGTGGCCATTCTCCTCCCTCAGCCTCCCAAGAGCTGAGATTGCAAGTGTGAGCCACTGTGCCAGGTTAAAATTTTTTAGTTTGAGACAGGGTCTCCCTCCATTGTCCCAGCTGGGCTCAAACTTGTGATCCTCTTACCTTAGCTTCCTGAGTCACAGCGATTAATGTCAGATACCGCCACACCTGGCCTTCTTTCCTTGACAAAGATGTCTACCAAAAGCTTGTAGCGACATCATTCTCAGTTGTTAAACCATGGAAACAATTCCACTAGTAGCCAAAACCACCAGGAGACCAGTGATTCTGACCTACGTGCAGCACTGTGTTAGCGGCTCTAGGCACCTAACGGTAGAAAACCCAAGAAACCAGGGAAGTAGGAGAACTAATGATGCTCTCAAGATTCCTAGATAAGAGCATAACACAGAGGGAATGGTAGTGGCTGGAAGATGGCCTGTGGTAAAGACCTTGCCAACATGTGAGGACCCGGGTTCAATCCCCAGCATTCCATGAGACCCCCTTCCCTGCCAAATAAAGAGTGGAGGAAAATTACCCATAAGGAAGGCATCATTTCTTCATCAGCATAGAAACAAAAAAGAAAGAAAAGAAAAAAAGAATTAAAAGCCCAAGGAGTGAGCTGTGCTCAGTGAAGCACCTGCCTGCCATGTCCAAGGCTCCAAGTTCCTTCCAGGCACCCATAACAGAATAAGACAAACAAAAATCTGTATAAATGTATACATAAAAGCAGAACTCGATAAGTTATGGTGGTAGAAAGAAAGGCTTAGTCATCTCAAAGTGGTACCTCTGCTCCAGTTGATTGCTAGACTCAATGTGTCCTTAACAGATAAAACTTCCCGAAGATTTCATGGCCCTTTGACAGAAGAGGAACAGATATGACAGCCCAACTGCAGCTCTAACACAGAGGATTAAGAGCCAGAAGGCAAAGCAGTGTAGCCTAGAGTGATTCAAGTGGTGAGGACTGATGCAGAAAAAACCAAAAAGACGGTAGCCCTGAACAGATAACCCAGAACCAAATGCCAGGTGTTGTCAGGTCCTGGTCTGTGAAAGAGGTGGTCTCACAGGCTGGAAGCGTGACTTCTTAAGGAATCAGAAGGAAATGGTTTTTCTGGAAAAAATATAAATATTTCCTTGTCCCATAAGAATTAGAGATTTGAGCATGAAAGGCAAAAATTTTGAAAGGTTAAAAGAAAAATATAGGGGCTGGGGAGACGGCTCAGTAGTATAAGTGCCTGCCTGGCAAGCACAAGGGCCTGAGTTCAATCCCTGGTTCCGCCAAAAAAAAAGAAAAGGAAAATGTGTGCGTGTATGCAGAACCTTAGGGAGGCTGAGACAGGGAGATCAACTAGAGTTTGAGGCCAGCCTGGACTATGAAGTGAAACCCGGTCTCAAAACACAAAACAAGAAAGAGAAAAATACTTGGATTCAGTTTTGAAAAAAGAAAAAAGGAAGTATATGCATATGTATATATTTATTATAGAAATTAATTCATCTGATTCTGAATGGCTAGAAGTTCCAAGTCTGCTGTCTGGAGAATAGAAACTTAGATTTTTAAAAATGTAAACCATGATACCAAAGTTGAAACCATCCCTGTGCTTGTGCATAAGCTTCTAACTCTCTTCTCATCCCATTCTGCACCGCTTGGGAGTAATCATTTTGTTTCGCAGGATCTGGATTTTCTGGTGCTTCTCTGTATTAGAAGCGTAGCATACACTGCCCTCTCCTCCCGGCCAGCAGTCCTGTGAACCCTCAGAGATGGGACTCTTGGCTGGTGGCCGGAATGGAGGGAGCTCCCCTGGGGAATTGCCAGGCACCCTCCGGGGTATGTCCCGACATCTGGCAGAACCCCAAAGTATGAGGAATCTCACCCATATTGAATGCGTGCATCACCTTTTCACTTCGTTTTCTCTTTTGCTGCTGTAGTTGCCCATGGCAATGAGACTCTAGATGCTCCAGCCTTTGAGTATAGACTCACCAGATTCCCTGGGAACCTTCCAGGGCTGAGGCTCAGGACTTTGACTACACCAGCGGTCCCTTTGTTGTTCTGAGCCCTCTAGCTTCTTGGACTAATCAGCTCCTGGTCCCCCAGCTTGCACAAGCCTCTGGGGCACTGTGTCACCTCTGCATGTGGGAGCTTTTCTGATAGGTTCTCTCCTATGTGTAAGTAGCCACTGGCCTGTTCTGCTCCCCTAGAGAGCCTCAACGTGCTACCCTGTGTGTGCAATGCAGGGCTTTCCTCGCTGCTCTTTATGGCTGCCGGCACGACATTGTGTGGCCTGATTTTAGTTTATTCAACCAGTTCCCTAATAATTGGCTTATACTTTATTTATTTGCTTATTTTGGGACAAAGTCTGGCTTAGATAGTACAGGCTGGCCTGGAACTCACTATGTGGCCCACACTGGCCTCAAACCAGTGTCTGTCCTCCTGCCTCAGCCTCCCGAGTGCTGGGCTCACAAGGAGCCACCACACCTGGCATAGTGTTTTCTGGTCCTGTCCTGACCTCACAGGTCCCCTGACGTCAGTGAAACTCCTTCCGCAGGAAGAGTCTTCCTCGCTTCTTCGCGTTTCCTACCTGCCTGGATGCTGCCCACAGAGAGCCAGAGGAGGAGCGCTGGGGACCTAGCAGCTGTCACCTCAACATCCATTGGTCTGCAGGTCAGGGGCCGCTCTTCTCTCCAGGCAATGAACATCTAGTGTTCCGCTGGGGTAGAGGAAAGATTGTCTCCGACCCAGGAGAGCAGGTTGGAGGTCAGGTAGCTCCTGGAACAGGATTTTCATGGGCCCTCGGCTGTATCTGTTCCTGCTCCTTGGGGTGCTCTGTGGGAGGGGTTGCTATTGATTTTTTCCTACTGCTGACGTAATATTTGCTTCCTTGGCATTTCCTAAGCCCCTTGTCACCCCTCCATCTGTTTCCCGGCTTCCAGCATCTCTGTCCTTGTGGGCTTTTGTTCTTTACATATATTTTCATGGATGCTTCAGAGGCCTTTGGGAAAGGAGCAGGACTGATTCTCCTGCTTAGTGCAGTTTGATCTGGTCTTAGGTGTGGATCAGTGCTTTGATGGGGTTGGTGTTATGTGGGTTGAGAAAGGTTTGCTGCAGCTGCAGCAAGGCCCTGGGTGTGCGTGCGCGTGCGCGTGCGTGCGTGTGCGTGTGCGTGTGTGTGCGTGCGTGCGTGTGCGTGCGCGTGCGCGTGCGTGTGCGTGTGCGCGCGTGTGCGTGTGCGTGTGCGTGTGCGCGCGTGTGCGTGTGCGCGTGTGCAGTGCTGGGGGACTGAACTGCACTTCAGACAATGAGCTGAAGAGGACCGTATGGTCTGAGAGTGGGGAGAGGGGGACATGTAGGGAGGATGCAGGTGTGCTGGGGCCTACCTAGATCAGAGCTGAGGGGTGCAGGCCACTTGGGAGCATGAGGACAGAAAGGGAGTGGGTGCAAAGTTCCTGTGGGAGGAGCTGGGTGTTCATTCATTCAGGGATTCATTGATGCATTCACTGTAGGAGGGATCAAACACCAGACACATGGGTGCCCTGCCACTGAGCCATCGCCCCCACCTAACTTTGATACAGGTTCTCAGGGTGTCTAGGCAAGACCTGAACTTGTAGTCTTCCTGCCCCCGCCACCCAGAGTGTTGGGGTCACAGGTGTGCACCAGCGTCCTATTGCTTTTCCTTTGTAGCAGTTTTCAGCTGAGCCCTTTTACCTGAGATGGACAGCACATTGGATAGTTAACCTCATGGCACATCATGGCCTTGTGGCCCAGTTCTGGTCCGTGAGAAACTGTGTAAGCGGAAATATAACCAGACCCTGGGTGATAAATGCAAGCAGAAACGCTGTCTCAGAATTCCAGAAAGGCCGGCCAAACAGAGGGTGTTCATTCAGGGCAACCCTGAGGGAATTACAAGTTCATGTCCTGCCTCCCCAACATAGCAAGCCAGACCCTATCTTTAAAAGAAACAAAATAGAGGTTGGAGAGATGGCTCAGTAGAATAAGCACTTCCCTGCAAGTGGAAGGGCCTGAGTTCAATCCCCTGTTCTGCAAAAAAAAAGAAACAAAACAAAAACAAAAAACCTGTGGGTGGGAGAGGAAAACCCTCCTAGTGGTAGAAGCCCCCTGGGTTCAGTTATCAGTAGCTTTGGGGTGTGGAAGTCAGTAACTCAGTGGAAATAACTTCTCTTTTCCCTGTTTTGCCTTTCTTCCAGACTGAAGATTGAATGCAATAATAGGTGCTCCAAGCCGGGCATGGTGGCATATGCCTGTAATCCCAGCACTCGGGAGGCTGAGGCAGGAGGATTGCTGTGAGTTCGAGACCAGCCTGAGCTACAAAGTGAGCTTAAGGCCAGCCTGAACTGCATAGTGAGACCCTGTCTCAAAAAGACAAAAAAAAAAAAAAAATAGGTGCTCCAGCAGTTATTGTATATGTATGAAGTATTCCTAAGGAAGGAAGAGGAACCTGGGTTTAAGGACATTGTGAAGGTACCAGACTGGACTGCTTATTGCTAGACTTCAATGCATGTGATGAATAAAATTGTTTGCTTTTTTCTGTTTTATTGTGATAATCGCTTGTCACATGCCAAGTGCTATGTTAAGTGCTCGTCTTATAAAGTCACTTAGTTCTTGCACCACTATGCCTGTTTTACTGATGAGGAATGAGACACCAAGAGGTGAACTAGCTTGCCTCAGGTAATTCCCCTGGGACCACTGTATGTCTCAAGCTGAGTACACAGAGCCAGACCCAGTCTCCATGGAGACGGTGTCACCCTAGTCCCTGTTTCTTGTCTGGCATCCCAGGGCAGAGGCAAGCAAGGCTCCCTCCCCTGCTACCCAGGGATGACCAAAGGAGACTCCCGAGGGTTAGGTTGTGCCTAGCAATGGCACAAACCACAGTCTGAGGAGAAGCAAACTGGAGGCCGGAACCATGGGCTGAGGGTGGTGGGAGAGAAGCCAGCTTCCCTGAGTCTAGGGGAAGGGGCTGAGGTGCCTCCTGAGTTCTCACCTGTGGAGCCTCCGAAGCATTCAGCATCCTTTCCTTAGGCACAGGTGTGACCTGACGTCATCTGGATTGAATGGTTCTTTAGCCACTTTCAGATGATGTTTTTGTTATAAAGAGATCTCCCTAGATTATTGTATGTGCTAGAGAAAATGAGAGGCCACATTTTAATAATAGTCTTTGGCACCATAAATCCATCCTCATTGATTAAAATAATCAAAAGTAAGAGATGTGAAGTGTTAAGAAAAAAAACGAGAGACGCTCATGTGCTAGACATCCAGTCTTTTGATTAATGTGGAGCCTGGGAGAACAGCTTCTGCAGGGGCTGCGGAGATGCTGGGCCTGTTCCTATTGCTGTCTTATCTCCTAAGTTTCAATCTTTGGTCCCCAAGCTGATTGCACATAAGGCAATTTTAAGGCTATTGTTGCAAGCCCGGGGTGCTGCACCTGGAGGCGGAGGTCATGCTAATTAGCTCTGAGTTATGAGTTCTGTCCCAGGTATGCAGTTTGCCCTGTGTCCTCAGGCAGCTCTCAGAGATTTGTGTCCTGGTCACAGCAAGAATGGTGGTGGGGGGGGTTTCACGACGCTGGCACGTCCTGCCAGCGGGAAGGCGTCCTCTCTGAGATGCTCTTTTGCTCCCATTTCCCCATTCTTCTTAATAAAGACCCAATGCATAATGAGGCCAATGGGCCCAGGATTTGAAATGCAAACGTGGCCTGCACAGCCATATCCTGGCAGAGCTGCCCGCGAGGTAAACAGTCCTAGCAGCTGGCACCAGAGCTTCCCGCAGATTCCCTGGAGGACCAGTGAGCTCAGCCCCCACAGTGAGGGAGCTGGGGAAGCACAAGCCAGTGTTGGACCGCTCTGAGGGACCCAGAGGTGTCCCTCAAGGAACCTGGGTGAACAGTCCAAACTGACTCCTAGGGAAAATGGAAAATGTATGTGAATCCATCGTGAGTGGAGGCAGATTTGGAGTTTGCAAGCTAACTCGGCTTCCAGTTGCTGGTCTGAGGATTGCAGGGATGGTTCACCAAGTATTTGATAAGATTTGAGTCACCTAAGGAAAGTTGGCCTTGCTGGGGAAAGGACAAAGACTTACAGTCTGACAGTTCTGAGGAAGGCGAGGGACGGCTCTGCTAGATCAAAACGGCCTCATTCCGAGGAGGGTGATAAACAACCCAGCAATCCTTTCTTCCTGCCTTTTATTTTCTCCCTTTAGGTCGTGCGTGGATTTCATGATTTCTCCCCCCTTGTTCACCCAGCCCGTGAGCCCAGGGTCATGGAGCTATCAGGCATGTAGCCCTGAACAGAACAGTGAAAGCACTGGCCTTGTTCACATTATGGAGAAAACCTCCCGGAACTGGGGCAGTGAAGCCGTCGTTCACCAGGGATGGCGCAGCGTAGCTCATTCTCTGGCTCTGCACCTACCATTCATAAGTGAATCCAGAGCTTTTCTAAAGGAGCTTAAAAGATTTTATTCCTAATCCATTTTTCCCCCACAGCTTTGGAAATATGCCTCTGTAATTTGATGATTACAGGAGATGAGCAGAAGAAGGAACTAAACGAGATAACATCAGCTTGCTTTGTAATGAAAGACTAAATTTTCCAAATATAGAGCAAAATCCAATTGTCCTGCTATTGTTTATCAGTGTTCCCTGTGTGACATTTACGTGATAGACCCAACTGGAGTGCACACAAATCCTTGCCCATTTAAAGAGCTTTCTTCTTGGCACTTTCCAAAGTTCAGGGTGGAAAACCACAAGTCAATTTCCCTAAGTCGCTCTCCTGTCTCCTACAGCAGCAGACTTGGCTGCTGGAACAAATACAGGCTGGGATAAGTCAAGCCCCAGGCCAGTGAACAAAACCACGGTCAGCACTGGAGATGGCAGACTCGGTAGTCATTGATCACAAATACAAAAAGTGGAGCCCCACAAAACACCGTGTGGTGTGCTAGATTAGATGCTGAAACAGTAAAAAGACTTTCATGAAAACAACTAGTGAACTGTCAAAAAGTCTAGGGTTCCATTAATAGCAATGTATCATTGTCAATTTCCTAGTTTTGAAACATGTATCAATGGGTCATATATCAGCTTTGGAATGAACATGGTGATGAGTGTGCAGGAATGCTCTGTTCTGTCCTTGCAACTTGTCCATAGATATAAATGGATCCAAGAATACTGTTATTCATTTATTTATTTATTTATTTATTTATTTATTTATTGTCTTTTTGAGGCAGGGTCTCACTATGCAGCTCAGGCTGGCCTTAAGCTCACTTTGTAGCTCAGGCTGGTCTTGAACTCACAACAATCCTCCTGCCTCAGTCTCCCGAGTGCTGGGATTACAGGCCTGCGCCACCACGCCTGGCCTATTTATTTATTTTTGAGACAGCGTCCTGCAATGCACTTCGGGCTGGCCTGGTGCTTAACTTTTGCAGTCTTCCCTGGCTTAACCTCCCAAGGCTAGGATCACAGGCGTGGGCCACCACACCTGGTTCTATTTTTGTTTTTGTTTTTTTTAATTGAGGTCACAATGCCATGGGTTGCTGCTGGACATGTAAATGGGTGCAGGGATTCTGACACCACTCATCAGAAATTTTATGAGTATGCGCACTCTTTGGCCCATAATTTCATTTCCAGGAACTTTTGTGTCCAAGAAATGGCGGTGGGTCTTCATCTCGGCATCCCAGGAATGGAAAAGGTTGACGACAAACCACAGTGCTAACACTGGGCTCTGGAGGAGCAATGCGGCCTCACGTCAAGGAACTTGCAAAGTTATAGGAAATGATGCTGGAAAAGGCACTTTGATGACATGGGAAGGCTGCCATATATATTGTCACAGGAAAAAAGCAGGTTGCAGAGTAATTGCTTTGAACTCTTTTTTTTTTTCGGAACCAGGTATTGAACTCAGGCCCTTGAGCTTGCCAGGGAAGCGCTTATTCCCCTGAGCCATCTCCCCAGCCCTATTTTTTAAATTTTTTGATACAGGGTCTCACTACACAGTTTGGACTCATAATGATCCTCCTGTTTCAGCCTCCCTAGTCCTGGGATTAGAGATGTGAACCACCACATCCTGTTTTGGGGCCAGCAAGGCATGCCCGTTCAAGACCAGCATGGCATGTGGTACCAGGGATTGAACTCAGGACCTTGTGCTTGCCAGGCAGGTGCTTAGACCACAGAGCTCTCTCTCCAACCCTTGAACTCATTTTTTTTTTAAATCTACATGCTTAGAAGACTGGAAGAAGGTGCACCAACATATGCTTGGTGGCTTTCTCTAGGTCTCTGGGTTTTGCGGTCTCAACTGCATTCCCTAAATTTCTGTCCTGAAGCCCTACCTCACAAGGGTGAGTGCTGCAAGCCTGGGCTCTCCAGAGCACATCAAGTGAGTGCACGGGGCCCGAATCCAGTAGGATTGGCGGCCTTATGTGAAAAGAGAGAGAACGGCTGCTGTCTCTCCTGTCTCCTCATGAACCGAGGAGAAGCCACCTGAAGAGACCCTGTGGGCAGCTCTCTGAGAGCTGGGAGGAGGCTGCCCAGGCGGGGCCAGGCCGGGCCCTGGCTCCTGGGCGGCACAGCCTCCAGAACTTGGACGGCTGCTGCGTATACTGCTGTGCCTGGCCTTTCGCTGTGGCGGCTCAGGCTGACTTTGCCAGTGAGTACTCTACATATTTTACTTTTTTGCTCTCTTGCTTTCCTGCGATGAATGCAAATTACTTTATTATTTTGCTTTAATGTTATTTTTTATTAGCGCGTGTTTGCTGTATGGACTGATACCGCTTACCGTGGGCAGTCGGTGCGTGTATGCAATATGTCTTCATTCTGTTGTCATTCCTTTCCCTTCCCATCCACAGCCACCTCCATTTCTGGTCTCCTTCCTCTTTGCAAAATATCTGTTCCCTTCCTACCTATTATCTGTACTTTGGTTTCCCCCTTAACTTATTGATACTTTGGATTGTCATATAAGAGAACCATGTAAAATGCAAGCTCATGTTTGTGAGTTATTTCACTTAACACTGCAATGTCATGGTGTGTCTATTTTCCTACAGACAACTCAAGTTTATCCTTCTTAACAACACAGTAGTATTCCACTATGTCAACACCACATTTTCTTCATCTGTTTGCCCACTGATAGGTACATAGGTAGCTCCCAGGATTTAGTTGTTGTGAGTTGTGCAACTGTAAACACGTGTGTGTGTGTGTGTGTGTGTGTGTATCACTGGGCCATGATGGCTTTAACTCTTTGGGGAAGAGAATCTTTAGTTCTGGTGTTTTGAGGAACCCCTGCACAATTTCCAGAGGGATTGTTCTAGTTTATGTTCCCACCAGTAAGGCAGAAGAGCTCCTCTCTCTTCACCACCTTGTCAGCGTTTGTTACTATTTGTGCTTTATTGGTTAAAGAATATTAAAGGTAAGCATATTATTCTCAGGTCTCCCTGTACGGAGAGGAAGAAAAACCACGATCTGGCTCTCCTTTGAGCCAGAGGCAGAGCCTCCCCCGCATCCTTCCTCACACGGATACCCTGCCGCCTGGCTCCTTGCTCCCTGGTGCGCAGGGAGACCACCGACCCCTTCCTGCCAGGCCCCTCCACAGTGTGGGTCTGTTCCTTCAGCGATGGGTATTTTATGCCACACACAGTGAGCTGGACGGGCGTGTCGCCCCCTAGGGGTGAGGAGAGGGCACATCAGTCGCTGGCATGGTGGAGCCAGGAGCCAGAGCCCTGCCTCTGCCCTCCAAGGCCAGTGAGCGCTGCCTTTGCTATCACCGCCCGTCCCGCCTTTTCTCCCCAGTTGTCCTGGGCCATCTTGTGAGTAGGATTCTGAGATTGACTCAGTCCCTCAAGGGTGCAGGCGAATTCTGGTCCTCATAAATTTCATATTGGAAATAGAAATGTGTTGCCATCTCCCACGTCCATGCCAGCCGTGAGCTATTCCCAGGCCGTGTGCTTTCTGGAGCCCCACAGGCTGCGTGGGTTTGAGTGAGCCTTGAGCAGCCAGGCTTCGTTTATTTCTGTGCATGCACCTGGCTGCAAGGCAAAGCCTGGACCCTGGGCCAGAAAGAAGGTGGTGATTTTGAAAATGGCTCTGCCAGAGCAGCAGATGCCAGGATCTGTCAGTGTTGGGATCCAGCTTCCGACTTAGCTACTTCTGTATTTGTTCGGCATTGGCAAGCCTGGGCTTGGATAAACATCCTCAGATCATCTTTGGGAGTCTGCCGGTTTTGCGTTTAGTGAATGAGAGCGCTCGCCTAGATCAGCGCTGTACGTGCGATTTCATAAGCTCAAGGATTAGGTGAAAACGAAGGTGACTGAATGGAAGAACCGGGAAGACTTTGTCCTGGCGTGGGAGTTACCACTGCTTGTCTGTAGCCAAGGGTCTTAGAAAATAATCAGCTTACTTACAAAGGGGGAAATAGAGTACTGTGTTCCATGTGCGCTCAACTGATGTGTAGCAGTGCTTGAAAGTGCAGGGCATCATGCCAGACTTGAGAAGCGGCACGGAACAATACGTGCTATCAAGGTGAGGACTGTCCTCAGGGAGACGGACGCGTGCTCTCCTGGCCTCGTCATCCGGGGCACTCGGGTGGGTGGAGATGTAAGGGGTATATTAATCGCTGGAGGCCAACTGCCCTTGAGCAGAGGGGGTGAGTACGGTGGCTCAGTGGACCTGCACTGAGTCAGGACTGACCCAGGCCTGTCACCTCTCAGCCCTACTTCCCGTGAGCACTCCCTACAGAGGCCTGGGCCAGGTCTCCCCTCCTACAGACCACTCATACTGGCAAGACAGAGGGGCCTCAGCAAGGGTGACCCGTGAAGGCCTCCCTGCTCCCAAACTCCCTCACTGCCTGCTGGGGTACAGCCAGGAGCAGACTTTGTGGCATGGCTTCCCCTCGGGGCCCAAACTGAAGACACAGTCATCCTTCCATGCTCTTCTCCACCCCCCCTGTTGGCTTTCCTCTGTGGGAAACCAAATTGTGCCTCTCCCTAAATACGAAGGAAAGATTGTTGAGCTGAAGACAAAGAGAGTCGGATGCAGAAGTACTCTCTGCCCACCCTCTATTTGCCTAAAAGCAAAATGTGGATTTACAGAGACAAAAGCATCCTGCCCACTTCTTTGCCAGGGGGAACAAAGTCCCGCCTCCAAAGATGCTTTTGACTATGATTTTCCTAGGGATGGTTCCAGAGGAATCCACATGAGCAAGTCTTCTTAACTCACCTTTATCTACCACTTATTTGTCTTCCTGAAATTGCTGCTGCCAGTAGAGACTCAATATCCTTTTCTTTGTTTTATGACCTCTCCAAGAATGTACTGATCTTGAAGATGGCCTTCAAAGCCACCCCTTTGGGAACTATTTATTCCCTTGCTGTCTCCTGTGTGCATGAAATGTACTTGTTAACAAGCTCCTTTGTGTTTTTCTCTTGTTAATCTGTCATTTGTTACAGGAGCACAGGAGTCACTCTTGCTTGGCACCTTGAGACTGTCCGGCCCTTGGTTGGTGCTGTGACTTTGGCCTCGTCTTCACACGTTGCCCTCTTTTCCTTGCCGGAAGCCTATGTGTCTTTCTCTGGCCAAAGCGCATACTGCAGCCTCCATCTTTCAGGGATCCCTCCCTTGGGATAGGCTCCCCCTGGTGTCTCTTGTGCTTGTTCTGGCTTCCCAACAGTCTCTGTGGCTCTCCATTCCTCCAGGGTGAGGACTGTGGCCCCTGCCAGCATCTCAGAGGCAGCACTTGTGTCATTCTTTCTGGCATCAGGGCTGCCCTCAGCCTTGGATGTCCTGGATGGTCATAAATATTCTCTAGTAGGATTAAATTTCCTCTCGCCCATTGTGTGTAAGGGGCCAACAAATCTTTGCTAAGTTGATTTGAGGAAGGGATGAGGTGAGATCAGCCCAGGGGAGGTGTTTGTCCCCCAATTGCTTACCTGAAGTTATAAGTGACAGCTGGTGCCCGGTGTCCCAGAGTCGTGGCAGTGGCAGCTTCAGCATTTAGCAACCACACCCTGTGGTCCGGTAGGGGAGAGAGGCAGCTCACAGAGGCAGGGGCTTCGGTCTCTTGGGGGAGGGGAACACGCCAGCTCGAATGTTTCAACACCCTCCCTGCTCGTCCAGCATTTCTTCTCATCGGGTCAGTAATAGAATCTTTAATGAGATGCTATAATTTAGACAGCACCGCTCACCTGAGCAATTGGGAGGTTTAAAAACCTCCCAATGACCAGCGAGCTAATGGCTTGGGAGGCTGCTCTAATAACTTTGTCTCTGCAAATGAAAGAAAATGGCCCTAAAGTACAAGGTGGGTTTTTGACAGCTGCACAGTGGGTTCATAATCAAACCAGGACCAGAGCCCCAGCCAGGGCGCCTGCTAATTGCCAGGCCACGTGCTCCTGCAGTCTGGAGGGCGACCGGCTGCTGTGCTGACATTTAGAAACGAGGGGCTGCTGTGGTGGACACTGTGCCCGTTCATTCTGGCTGCCACCAGAGAGGCCCGGAGAAGGGAGGCATGAGGAGGACAGAGGACTGACCACTATACCTGGGTTAGGGTTAGCTCCATGCCTGCGTGCCAGGCCTGAAGACACTTTGGGCAGCCTCCGTATTCATGCGGAAACATCGGTCCACCCCTACCCCTTCATCGGTTTCCTCCCCATAGCCATCCACCTGGCAGCCAGCGTTCTGCATCTGTGAAAGCAAGTCTCTGTGGCTGTCGGCTCTGCTCCTCTGACCCACAGGGCTGGCAGGGGTAAAACCTTACACACCGCGTAGCGGTACATGCTTGCAGGTCCGGGTACTTGGGAGGTGGACAGAGGAAGATTTCAGGTTTTGGGCTGGCCTGAGCAAATTAGTAGACCTTGCCTCAAAATTTAAAAATAGGGGACTAGGGAGATGGCTCAGTGGAATAAGTGCTTCCCTGGAAAGTGCAAGGGCCTGAGTTCAATCCCCAGTTCTGCCAAAAAAAAATTTAAAAATGGGCTGGTGACATAGCACAATGTATCATCCTCAGAATGGCTGAGAGAGAAAGAGGAAAGAGGGAGAGAGGGAGAGGGAGAAAGAAGGGGAGAAAGAAGAAGAAAAGGGAGATAGGTGACTGGCGACCAGGAGCAGCTCTGGGGTTGACCTCCCGTCTGGCTTCTCTAAAGACGGTGGTAATGACAGGCCCGTGCACTGGCTTTTTTTTTTTTTTTTTTAATTCCTTTATTTATTACAGTGTCTCGCTGCACATCACGGCTTCTTTTTTCGCGGGGGTGGGGGATGAGCTCAGCCGGCCCTGAGGGGAGGGGCTGGCATGGCATGTGGTGCTGGGGCTCGAACCGCGGTCCCTGAGAGGCGCTCTAGACCGCTGAGCTATCTTGCCAGCCCTGACTGGCTTTTTAACATATCACTCAGTCTTCAGGCTAAACTGGCCTCTTCTCTAGCAAAGTGTGTCATGGAGCCGCTGCATACGACAGGGCTGTCAGAAAAGTAATTTGTTCCTAAATCATATTTTTTGAGGACTACAGTATATCCCACCACCTAGGTGTGCATAGTGGAACAAACAAAAGCCCGACATGCTTCCGGTTCTGTTTCTCACCGTTAATTTAACCACTCTGGCTGTTGGAAGCTCTGATGAGGACAAGACTTGCCCTGCTATGTAAAAACATTCAGCTGCCTGAAAAAAAAAAAAAGTGTACTGTCCTTCCAAGTAACGGTCACTTAAAGTAACACGTGTTTGTTTTTCCTTCTGACTGGTGTGAATATTCTTTAGGCCTTTGGGAAAGATGCTATTAGCCCAAGGAGCTCCAAGAACGGTAGGATTTGCGTTCCTCCCAATGAGAGCGGATTTTTATGATCATTTTGCACAAGTTGAAGACTAGTTCTGGGCTGTCACTGCTGAGAAGATAATTAGGAGATAATGTCAGTGGCAGAGAAAGTTGTCAGAGCTCAGTGGTCTCCTGCTGCACTTGGAGGACTCGCAGGGCGGATGAAGTGAGGAGAAAAATTTCTCCTTAGTGGAGAAAAATTGTGGGGCAAGCGCCCATCATCCCCCTTCAGTTCAGCAGATGGCCCCCCTGTGGCCGTATTCTGCCAGGCCATAGCTCCCTAACGTGGGTCTCACTCTCCCTCCCATTCCCTTACCGGTCCCGGCCGGCGAGTGTTGCCCCGTCATTGCCAGCATACTGAGGAGAAGAGTGCAGCTAACTGAATTTAACTCACTGAGGTGGCGACCGAGTTTGTACCAAGGCTGGCACATATTTCTCACTCAGTGCTCATTCTCTAAGAACAGAAGGTCAGTTCGGTTTGTGAGACAGGCTGTGCATCTGAAGCACAGCGTGGTGGCAAGTCAGGGAACCGCCGCCAGAGGCTGCAGGCCGAGCTCTGGCCTGCCTTTGTCATTTGCCCCGTTTCCCTCTTTGCCAGGACTGGCTGTGTGACAGGGCCCCAGTGTCTGTAAGGCCCACCCATGGTGACAGCCTAGATGTGAATTTAGCTTTGCAAAAGTAAACAAAAATACAGTCCTCACTCCAGTGTGTGTGACAGCTGAGCAGAGCCTTCTGGGGCGGGAGCACATGTGATGATGCTTATATATGGAAATACTGCATCGTTGAAGGTTTTATATAGACTGCGATCGCATGTGTTTCAGAGCTATCAGTCACCACAAGTCTGCCAGGCGGCAGTGTGCTGTGGCCTGTGCTTCTCTTGAGTAAGGACGGTTCCCACCCTCATCCTTTTTCCATCTGTCTCCTTCCCATCCCCACTTTCAGAGTTCACCAGAAAATACCCCAGGTATCATGCTTTTTTTTTCTCTCCCAGGAAAAATAGTTCACATCTAATTTTTCACTGATGGGCTGGGGAGCAGCAGAGAAAGAGCCTCTCTGAGGGCCGCCATCCAGATGCTGGGATGCAGCAGTGGAAGGCAGATGAGGAAGGAAGTGGAGCCTCTGGGCCAGGAGGCTCTGAAGTGTGAAGCGAAGCCCATGGAGAGAATGAAGAGAGAAGCTTCGATAAAGAAGGAGGTGGCCGGCGGTACCTTCTGAGATGGGACTCACTGTAGACTTGCAGTGACTGCTGGTGACCCCAAAACCTTCACAAGAGTGGAGGGGAGCAATGGGTAGAAGGACTGCTCTAGCTGGGGGTGACTGCTGAGGGTATGAGAGAGCAGTGGGCCAGGAGCCGTCTTGGAGACCACCTGAGCTCAGAACTCAGAGCAGCTTCCAGCGCCATCTAGTGGCTCCCTCAGAAAGTGTGCTGACCGCTGCAGACTGAATGAGCTCGGTCCTGGCCAGAAGGTGCAGGTTCCATGAGATTACCCCCACCAAAAAGCTACTGGTGGCTTGCTGGGATAAACCAACACAGATGTGGACTCTGTTTCCATACGTTGTCTACGTGAGAGTCTAGCTAGAAGTGGACTTTACTCTTTTCCCTTCTATCTTTCATTTTTGTTGTTGCTGTCTGTTGGTGTGGCTTTATTTTTGTGCTTTTGTCCTTCATTGCTTGATCTTGATTTTATGTGAGTGTGAATATGAATTTTTAGACTCTTTGTGGTTTGTGTGTGTTTTTTGAGACAGGCTTTTGCTATGCAGTTCATGCTGGCCTTGAGATCGCTTTGTACACCATTCTGGTCTCGAACTCACAACAATCCTCCTGCCTCAGCCTCCCAAGTGTGGGATCACAGATATGTGTCATGCCTGGCTCTTTCTTTCTTCTTTCCTTCCAGTCTTCTGCACCAGTTTCCCAAAGTTAATGTGATCTCCTTTGTCCTTCAGCCTTACTTCTAATCTCTTCTTCCACTTCTCACATTTCTCTCTCTCTCTCTCTCTCTCTCTCTCTCTTTTTCCTTTTGTCTGTTTGAGACAGGGTCTCACTATGCAGTTCAGGCTGGCCTTAAGCTCATTTTGTAGCCCAGGCTGGTCTCGAACTCACAACAATCCTCCTGCCTCAGCCTCCTGAGTGCTGGGATTACAGGCATGTACCATCACACCTGGCTATTTCTCACATTTCTCCTTAACCT
>PVKA01010615.1:0-63784 GCA_004027165.1 Ctenomys sociabilis
ATAAGATAAAAATAAGAATAGGGAGCCGGGCGTGGTGGCGCATGCCTGTAATCCCAGCACTAGGGAGGCTGAGGCAGGAGGATTGTTGTGAGTTTGAGACCAGCCTGAGCTACAAAGTGAGCTTAAGGCCAGCCTGAACTGCACAGTGAGACCCTGTCTCAAAAAAGACAAAAAAAAAAAAAAAAAAAAAAAAAAAAAAAAAAAAAAAAAATAAGAATAGGGTTTGTCTCTAGGTTGAGTTGAAGATAAAAAAGTAAGTGGAAAACAAAATGAGAGTGTTTTTTAGTTTTTTGGTTTTTTTTTTCTGTATTTAGGACAGGATCTACAAAGTCTACAGAGATCGATTTGCCTGCGTTCAGTCTCCGAAGACCTGGGATTACAGGCACGCACCATCACACCCAGTCTCCACCATGGTCTCAGTGCATCCCAGAGGTGGGGCCAGCACAGAACACATACCAGGAATTGAACCCTAACCACTGTGCTCTGCCTAAGCAGGTGCTTTAGTCCACTGAGCCATCAGGCTGACCCTTAAAATGAAGGTGTTTCTTATGATAATGGAAATCTATTCATTGATTTGAGACTTGTTTTAATCAATGTGTAGAAATTTCAAAACCCAAAGAATTGTACATTCCTTTTTACTGCATATTAATCATACCTCAATTTTAAATGTGTTTAGAATATGCAAATTTTCTAGCAATGGAAGAAAAAATTTTCAAGGCAACTAATATCAGATGTAAAGATTCTCAGGCCTGCTAAAGGGGACCCTGATACTAATCAGTGAGAAGTTGTAGAGGCCTTTCTAGGCAAGTAGATACACTCAAGTGGGGTGTTCAGAATCCGGGGAAGTAGGCTTCACACTGATATGGGTTGCTGAAGGAATTAGTTTTCAGGTTTGGAGGGGGTTTCTCAGACTCTTTTGAGATTAAACCAGTGCTCTGCCTCTAGCCCAGGGATACCATAAGCTCATGCACACAATACTGGATTTACTGTAAGAGTTCCATCGACTCTCTAAAGGTTACCTCTGTTCTCCTAAGAGTCTACTGATGGCAGGGGAAGAAACATCTTCCTAAATCCTTGAGTTTAGATAATTACAAAAGAAACACACAATCCTTTACTAAATAAAGGATAAAATCCCTAGGTTGTCTTTCCTAATATTTGATTTCAATTTTTCAAGAAAATCTCATTATCTGGGCTATATGACATTTTAACTGAATATAGCACGTCAAATCCTGCCAAGCTTTGTATTACTTTTTGCTAATCAATCTTGTGAGACTGCCCAAGGTTAATGGAAAATGATCAATTACTCGTGGTTCTGAAATTAGTTTGGATTCAGTAACAGAAGGATTGTTCCTGGCAAGTCAACCTCTAAATCCAAGTCACCTTGAGTCAAAATATCAACCAGTGTGTTAGTTGCCAAAAATGCAATTCATGCTGCTGAACGACTTGGTGGAAACAATTTCCTTTTTAGCCATAGTGTGTACAACTAACTGCTTCTGAAGATGAGAAAGGGTGAGAGATTTGGGGTGCTTGACACTTTGCATTTGTGACAGAATTGGAAATTATTTGGGTAGTGAGAATAATTTGCTTTGCTTTGCTTCCTAATCCCAAATCCTTGCCCCTTCTCTGATTATAACATTTGTGAATCCATATAATCTGACCCAGTTTTTTTTCAGTTAATAAATGTGACATTTTATCCCCTTCCTTAAGTGATGAAGAGAACATTCAGATTTTCCACTGAATGTCATATATATCTATGGATCTATATCTATATCGGTCTCCAATCTGTTTCCAGCTTTTCTGAAGAAAATAATCTCTTTAAGCCAAGCATATCTCAGAAGCGTTGCATGTTAATTTCTTCCTGTTCACGCCCTAGCATCTTATTTATAGCTTCTAGATACTGGCAGGAACAGACTCCTTTAGCTATTTCTTGTGTAACATTATCTAAAGCCTTTCTGTGGGCCCCTCTTTTCTTTGGCCATCAATTTGTAGTGACTATAAAAATAAAACATCAAACTACATACAGGCAGTGATGATGCAGTGTGTTCCTGAATCTTTAATTATACAAACAGCTGTTCTCATGTTATGTAGGTGAATACCTTAGTCATCCTACGTAGAGATTCAATATGATTCCCAAGATGACCACCTCAAAGCTAAGTATCATTTTGAACAAGCACAGCTCACAGGCTCTCTGAGAGCATCACACTACTGCATGACTCCAGGTGGCCACAGCCCTTGTGTGAAAATTAGGCTTACTTTATTCAGTTCTGGTTATCCTGTTGGAGTCTCCAAAGGTAAAGGCTGCGTTCAGGTATGAAGTTAGGACCTCACTTGAGGGATGTGATCAGTGATGATATGAGTGGAACAAAAGAAGCAGAATGAAAAGACATGATCTGACCCCTGGGCAGGCCAAGGGAGGGTCCAGGCCTATGGTCGACGTGTGGCTCCTGAACTTGGCTTCCCTTCAACAGCTTTAAAAACACACATAGATTTCTAAGCTCAAGTCCAGAATGTGATTCAAGAAGCAAGAGATCTTCCATAACTTTCGTGATGCCTTCTCTGCCCTTCTAAGTTTCACTTTTTAAAGCAACACTGAACTGTTGCTTGTTTCCCATGTGTAGCTTGGTGTTTTTAGTTTTCAACATTTTTCTTAATTTTCTCTCTAGTGCCTGAAATCCTACTGTCTTTTCCTTCATACACTAAGTAACTGCTCATCAATTCTTCAACAGCAGACACAGATGAACATTTTCTCTATAATTTTTTACCCATTATCCATGGCCTCTTAGGATGCAGGAAATCCCTTTTATGTGTTCTACCATAGCATCCTGGGCATAATTGAAAGAAATCACTTATTATAGTGGGGTTCTTTATTGACTGGTAAAAGTTGGGAAGGTGTGTAAAGAGAAGTGTCTTGGTAATTTTTGAGCACTTAATCAGGCAGTGCCTAATCTAGAGGTAGCGTTCAGTAAATGTGCACAGGTTGAATACTAGGAAGAATCTAGAATGTTTATTAGAGTACAGTGAGGTAGGGATGGCTAAATATGATCTCTCAGACATGGAGATAAAGACAGTTGTTGGAATACTGACTGTCACGTTGTCATAACTTGCATCTAGATGTTCTCCTAAAACTTCATGCAGTTATAAGTGGGGCTTTCTCAGAGGTGGTTGGAGCTAGAATGTGTGACAGTGGGATTGATTCATGGTGCAGTGCTGGGCTCACGGACACTAGGATTATGAGTGTGCTGGCAAGCACAAGAGTCTGAATTCAATCCTTGGTTGCACACACACACAAGTGACTGCTGCCTACCTTAAGTAGTCTGGATAAAATAAAAGAGGCAGAAAGATACTGCTAAGGTCCCCTGATGTTTTGGTACTTTTGGTCCACTATAAACTATTGCCCCTCTGTCACATATAAGCTTGCCTTAGAGCCAGTCAATTATGGACTAAAACTTCTACAAACTGTGAGGTAAGTAAACTTTTCTCCTTTTGACTTAGGGCATTGGTTATTTCGTCTCAGAAAAGATTTGACTTTTATTTTTGGTGGTGGTGGTCATACCCAGCCCAATATTTTAAAAAAAATTGAAGCGGGGTCTTGCTAAGTTGCAAAACTGCCCACTAAACTTTCAGTCCTTATACCTGTCTTCCAGAGTGCCAAGGTTATTATAGATGTACACCATCAAGTCTAGCTGGAGCTCAGTTTTTCAGCCTAGAGAGAAAATGTGTCCTACCAACCACACTAGCTCAACCCATTCTTTTCTTTTTATCAGTTATTTCCTAACCTGAGTAAAACTTTTTTGAACGTTCTGGTCCTTGTTTATGGTATTCTCTGAGAAGTCCAGGGTAGGAAATTAAAATGATACTGTGCTTTCTCATATTCCCAACTGGAAGTTCTCATTTTCATGTTAGTTTAAGAAAGCATGGGTTTTGTTTGTGTTTTGTTTTGCTGTTATCTCTCACAGAAGAAGGCATGCTTCTCTGTGGCTTCACTCTATTATTCATTTCATTAAAAATAATTTGTGAAGTCCTTATCAGCAAGGTCAAGAACTTGCTACCTAAATTTAAGTCTTATCCTCCCCTAGAAAAAAATCCCTGAACTGTGAAGATTAAGCAAAATTATACAACAGTCATTATCCACCAAACTGTTAGCACGCACACACGCACACACACACACACACACACACACACACACACACACACACACACAGCCTCTCTGCTGAAGGTGTCATGAAGGAAAGGCTTTCTCATCTGAGGCACAAATTGTTTCTGTTAATGTGGAAGGATTCTGAGGCTGCATATGACATCAGTCTTAGCAGGCCTAGAGATCAGAAAAGTACACAAAAAGGTAAGCCAGAGCCCTTGAACCCGTTCTATTCTTCACCATTTATTTTCTTTTTCATGCCAATAGATGTGCAGCACTCATAATTGATATATTTAGCAACATGGATTAAAAATTACTATATTCTAAAGAGACAAAGGAGCACTATGACTTTTCATCATTATTAGAGAGGTTATATCTTCTCTACCTTGTCACTTGGTATGCAAAGCAGAAACCTAAGACCTATGCACCAAATTATGAGTCAAGTGTAAGGACACAGAACAGCCTTCTAGGCAAGTCAGGAACATGTTTCATGGTAGTCTTCTGCCATGCATAGGATGTGAAAGACATCTATTGTGCATATACCCTGGCCCTGCTCCATAGACCATGGTGAGCTACAAAGTCTAGCTCCAGATCTAATTAAAGCTCATGACTGTTTTTGATATACTTTTTGTTTATGAAAAGTCATAAGGAATATAGGAAGTATCCACATGAAAGACTAAGGACATATGGTCCTGGTAGGACACAAGAATAATTCATGTCAGAGATGTGAAAATAGGGGCTGGGGATATGGCTCAGTGGAATAAGTGCTTCCCTGGCAAGCACAAGGGCCTGAGTTTGATCCCCGGTTCTGCAAAAAAAAAAAAAAAAAAAAAAAAAAAAAAAAAAAAAAAAAAAAAAAAAAAAAAAAAAAAAAAAAAAAAAAAAAAAAAAAAAAGATGTAAAAATATGCCACAAAGTAAGAGAAAAAGATGGCCAGGTACAGAACAGATAGTGTTCAGATACAAGAGCCAGAGAATACCATTCCAATTGAAGTTAGGGATTTCCACTTCTGCATATAGTTACTGTAGCTTGTAATGGATCAAACCTACCATTAAGAGCAAATAAAAACACTCACAAATATGTTTGAAGAAATAGGGCTTTCAAGACAGGCAGATGATTCTGGAGCAAAGGAAATATGCCCAAGAACTTGAGCTGAAGTCATAGGATGAAAAAAAAAATCATCTTCCAAATACTGAAGGAATACAAATAGTAATCCAGTGCCCAAAAAAGAAGAGGGGCCCTTTTATATCCCCTGAATTCTTCATTTGTATCCCCACAGGCCTAAACTCCATGACTGAAGCCAAAGAAATGGACAAAACTTTTGAAGTCCAAAATCAAGCCTCAAATATGTGAGTGGAATGACATAGTCTACTTCACAATTTTTGCTCTTCTAAAGCCCATTCTTATTATGTTAGACCTCATACAAATATAAATGTGCCACTTTTTATGTTGCTGAGGCTAAGATAAGCTAAGTCCGAAAGCTCCCACCTAGAACATTTGGAATAGTCTTTATTGACCAGCCCACTCTGCAGGAGAACAGTTGCAAAAAAGAAACCTTAGCAACAAGAGATGTCAGAAAGTGACTCTAGCCAGTTCTAATCTTTTCCAGCCCTGTCAGTCCCAGGCACAGTATGTAAGTAATGGAGCCAGCTCCCCAGTAGCGACCATGTAGAAAGCAAACAAAACCCAAACTAGAGGCCTCAGATTAATGGCTCTATTTAAGTTGTTGTAATCATTTCCAAGTATTTGATCACCTGTGCTGTGAGCGTAAGCAGCTTGTAGCAGGAATAAAGTAGCCTTGTTGTGTTCTGTTTGAAATCCTGACTATAGGCATAAGCATAATAAATGCTTATTATTTTTTAATGTGACTAACTTTTGTTATGGTTTTATTAGGCAGCAATGTTTAATAGAAAAATGTCCTCTTTCTGTTACCTGCCATATGATTTGGTGAATCATTTTTCAGGAAAAATATCATCCCAAGTACATGTAGTTTTTCAGAGTCAACATTATAAATTCTACCAAAATTGGATAAAGAGAAAAATGAATGACAGATGATCCAAAATTAAAGTTAGCTTTATATGAGCTTTAAAATAAGTACGATTAATGCGTTTATGAAAATAGTTTACAACATGAAAGGTTTTAACCATACAAAAATAAACTTGAGGCTTTTACAGGTAAAGAAATGCAACTAGAGATTATACTCATAAGTGAAATAAATCAAACCCACATGTGTAGACATTGTATTGTCTCCCCAGTGTGAGAACTTGAAAGAATAAATAAAATCTGAAAAGTACAACTATATAGTAGAATGGAAAGAATATGAACATGGTAATCAACAGTTGAGATGAGGAGAGGAGAAAATAGGAAAAAAATGAAGGGGGAAATTCATGTAAACTACACAGGATAGCTAAAATGACTACACTACTAATTTCTATCAGTTTTTTGAAGGTAGTAGCTAATGTTTAAAATGTTTGCTTTGATTAATTTTACATGCTAATGTCTCTAATCAGCAATTGCATTGAAGACAGCAATGTACAAGATAAAAACCATGGTATTTTTTTTTCTTTTTTAGTGTTTTTACTGGCTCAGCCTACCCTGAGGGCAGGGCTGGTGCGGTACCAACTGAGACCCCATGCGTCTATCTAAGCTTGCCTAAGAAAGTGCTTTAAACTGCTGGGCTATCTCACTGGTCCCATGGTTAAATACTTTTTATCCTGTTTTTAAAATGTGTGTTATCTCTAATGTCTTCGCCATTATTTTTGTACTCTTTTTAAAATAAATTAAAAACAAAACAAAAAAAAAAGGGTAAGGAAAAAATTAAGGTTTATTAAAAGAATTACTGTTTAATTGTTTGATCAATCTTGCATGCCTATACCTGGTAATCTGAGCAACAAATCTGATGATAAGAATATGTAATATAATAACCATTGTTATTTTTAATTTTCTATTCTTGTTTTGAAATTCTGTACCATTTTTATTGTTTTATGTTGTTTTGTTATTGTCTTTGTTCCTGTTATTTATTTTTGTTTTTTCCTCTTTAAAATAATAAAAAACAAATGGAAGCTAACAGATAGAATGAAAAAGAAAGAGATTATTAGTAAATTACAAAATCTAACCGAATAGACAAATCTAGAATATAAGGAGAAAGAAAAAAAATGGAAGATAGAATAAGAAGAATGATAAGTATAAAAATATAAGGCAGTAAATGTACCATGGAATCATAAAAAGAATAAATGCATATAAAACTTATAAGAACAACTGAGAAAAATAAGGGTAGAATAATATCTAGAGAGAAAATGATTGAGAATTCCACAAAACAAGTGAGTGGTATCAACTTATAGGTACAAATCTCTGTGACTCTCAAGCAAAACACATACAAAGAAAGATATATTAAAATAAGCCTGCTTAAAAATATAAAAAATGGCAAATTAAAAAATAAAGTTTAGAAAAACACAAACTTTGTTTAGTTTTGCCAGACAGCTGACTTATTAATAGGAAGTATGGACTGTAGAAGACAATGGAAGGGACATTTATGAAAGCAAATTATGCCATCAAGGAATGTGTTATATTGAAAGAAAAATACCCAGAGAGGATGATATAAAGATAATTACAAACAAAAATCATTCAGCTTTGTTCTGAGTGGCCTGAAAAGAATAAAAGGGAGCTCTGTTTCGCTTGTTTAGTAAAATTCTGTATCATTTCTATTTTTCTTTACTATTTTTCAATTCATTTATGAGTTTATTTTAAAGAGTAAAATTAAACAGAAGATACAAAGACAGAAACAGAGTAACAAGCAACATTGCACATGATACAGAGTTTTAAAACAAGAATAAAAATTTAACAATAGTTGCTATATTACAGATTTTCATTGTCAAATCTGTTGCTCACACTGACAGATATGGGTATACAGAAGTGGTCAAATTAAACATTAATGCTTACTTTCAATAAACTTTAATATATTTCTTGTCTTTTTTTAAAAAATATTTTAAAAAGAGAATATTGGGCTGGGAGGATAGCTTAGTAGGATAAGAGTCTGCCTGGCAAACATAGGGTCCTGAATTTAATCCTCAGGACTACAAAGACAGAGGGAGAAGGAGAGAGAGAGAGAGAGAGAGAGAGAGAGAGAGAGAGAGAGAGAGAGAGAGAGAGAGAGAGAGAGAGACTATTAACTGATAAGACAGTAGAAATGGTACACAGTTTGAAGAACAAGATGGAGATACTCAACCATGGTTTTTATATTGCATTTTACTGTCTTCAGTGTGGTTGCTCAGATTATAGATACTGGCACACAGAGCAAGTCAATGTGATAATTTTAAACATTAACTGCTACTTTCAAAAAACTGATGGATATGAATCAGGCATCTGAGATAAATGCACACTTCTCAGAGGAAGAAACACAACTGGAAAAGAAATACAAGAAAAAATGGTCCACAGCAATGGTCATCCAAAAAATGCAAATTAAAACAACACTGAGATACCATCTTACCCAGAAAGATTGGCCATCAGAAAGAAATCACCTAATAACAAATGCTAGAGAGGCTGTGGGGAAAATGAATCCTTCTCCCCTGCTGGTAGGAATGTAGACTGGTACAACCACTATGGAAATCAGTGTGGAGACGCCTCAAAAAACTAGGATTGGAAATTCCAGTCAACCCAGCTATTCCCCTTTTGCTATTTCCCTTTTTCTATTTTTCCAAAAGAACTGAAAACATAATTCCACAGTGATATATGTGTACCCATGTTTATAGCAGCAGAATTTGTCATAGCCAAATCTTGGAAACAATCAAAATGTCTATCACTTGAAGGATGGCTAAAAAAAAGATGTGGCATTTTTATACAGTTAAATATTACTCAGCTATAAATTTGAGGCCTTTATTGGTAAATGGATGCAATTAGAGACCATACCCATTAGTGAAAAAATAAGACTGACTGTGTAAGTAATTGTGTTTTCTCCCTAGTGTAAGAACCTGAGATAAGAAATAAAATCTGAAAGGAATAATAGATACAGTAAAAATGGACAGAACCTGAACACAAGGAAAGAACCTGAACATGAGAAAAGAACCTGAACACAAGGAAAATTTGACCACTTCCTGTTTTTCCTCCATGTTTGCTTCAGAAGGAAGACATGGCTCAATTTGAAAAGCTAAAATGCTGAAAGAATAAAATAAAACATTCCATGATGCAATATATTCTACTTCAGGCTTACAAGATGTGATTAAATAATACCTGGGGTGACTAAATAAAGATAAAAATAATTTACAATAGTGAAAGACACATTGCTATCAGTCCCTTTTGAAATACTCCACCCTACCTCGAGCACATTTATCTCATTCTTGATACATTCTAAAGCAGCTCTAAAAGTCCTCTTTCGAGAGTGTCTTTTCATGGCCACCTGAGTGGCTTGTATCTATTGGGAACAGTTATGGAAATTTCTGTCAAAAGTATGATGGTGCCCCCAACCACCTTATTCTTCAGAGTAGGTATCATGCAAATTCTGTCTCTCCTACAAAATCCAAATGATCGTGAAGGGCTGGGGAGATAGCTCAGTGGCTTAAACACCTGCCTGGCAAGTGCAAGGTCCTCAGTTTGAACTCCAGGACAAAATAAATAAATAATCATGAAGGCAAATGTTTTGAGTCAGTTCAGGCATCAAGACAGGCACAACAACATGTCTAAAGACACTCAGGAAGGAGGACTTCCAGAACTGCTACATAATGTGGCAAAAATGACAGGGCAAGTGCATTTAAAGCAAAGGGGAGTATTTTGAGGGGTATTAATCGCACTGTGTCTTTTACTGTAATACATTTTTAAACACTGAGTGTATTTTTTATCGAGCCTCATACTTTGGGGAAATTCTATTCTTTGTCTTTCAACAAGATCTTTGTGGGGCCAAGGAGAGAGCTCAGTGGTCTAGCACCTGCCTGGCAAGTGCAAAGACCTGGCTTCACTTCCTGGTACTGCATTCCATGCCAGCTACCGAAACTAGGTATGGTGGCACACATCTGTAGTCCCAGTCCTGGGAAGGCTGAGACAGGAGGATCACTATGACTCTGAGCAGCAAGACCCTGTACCAGATAAATACATGGCTAAATAAACAAACAATAATCTTTTTCAAGAAAAAGATCTTTGTGCTCAAGACACTTCATTGCTCATCACTGAGTCCCCATGCCAGTCCTCAGAATGCTAGGCAAAGTTCAACCTGAAGGTCCATGCCTCTGCTCTTCCTGTAAGACATCTGCAGAATGGGCTCTTTCTTTTCTTTCAGCATTCCCCTCTAGAGGGTGATAGCTCAGGGGTAGAGCCTTTGAGTACAGAGTTCCTCTTCATACAGGCTGTGTCTCTGTTACCTGACCACCACAGGTAAAATGCCAAACATCTCATGCTAACACGCCCCAGCTTTGTCTTTCCATTTGAGCACATATCACTAACATGTTACAGGCTTTTGTTCTTAGTCTTCTTTTTCTTTTCCAATAAAATGTAATTTCAAAACGCAGAAGTTTTCACCTGTTTTGTATGTTTATTGTGGTATCTATAATCTACAGCAGCAGCAGTAGTCTTCAATGAATATTTGTTGAATTAAGGCATTATTGAATTTAATACAGTTGGGAAGGTTATGACTTAAAAATCAAAATGTTAATGCAGTAGGAAAGAGTATTGCTTTCTGGATTTTCAGAAAGCACAGAGGTCACAGTTGATGAGTGTGGCTACAGGACAGCAGTGTCAGAGCCGGATCAAGAAGAGGGATGGCAGGTGGAAATGGGGATTGGAGGGGCTCTAGGAAGAATGTCTTTTGGTGGGAGCTAGAGAGGAAAATGTGAGATGCACCTGAAGAACCCCGAGTAGCCTTGCATGAGTGAGTACACGTTAAGGAAGTTTGAAAGCTGAGGCTAAGAGTGTCAGAATATCAAGTTTCTTGAAACGTAGGAAAAGAATCATAGTCGTTGGAAGTCAGTAGGGTGGCAGGGCAGCAGAGAGGTGGATGATGGAGGGAGCAGTGCTGAGGCCCTTTCAGTATTCCAGACAGAAAGAATGGGGCCTGAGTTTGGATGACAGAAAATAGAATGGAGAGGAAAAGGTAGAAAGGAATTGAGGAGATAGAACTGGCAAGTCTTGACAGTTGATTAGGAATCGGGGAGAGGGACAAGTTAGATATAAATGTGTGGCTTCAGATTTGAGGGACTGACAGGTGATGAAGATATTACAACACAAAGCTGGGGGAGAACTGCTTAGAGAGTTGAGCTGAGAGATAGATTTATAGCTAGACTTGGGATTCCCCACAGCACTTTTATTATGGGGGCAGATCACCTGTTCTTGTTCCTGAACCAACCACATGCTCCTACCCCATGAAAACTCCCATTTTCTAGTGCACCCTGATTTAGTGGGAGATGCAATGTTATGGGGTGGTGTACGCAGCTTTCTCAGTGGGCTCTTCTGGGTTGGATTCAAGATCCAGGAAATGCCAAGCATAATTCTGAAGTTTTTCTTTGACTATATTGCTTTCTGCTGCAGGAGCTAAAGAAGAGGCAGCTTCTCTGAGCCAAAGAATCAGAATCAATTTCCTGGAGGGCCAGGTTCAAAGAAGGCAGCCTGCAATGCCCAGGCATCTTCGGGCAGGAGCTGCAGCCTCCCCAGCCTCCCTGCCTGGCCCGGGAAGTGCTCTGCAGCTGCAGCCCAAGGATGCCAATCATGACAATTTCCTCCTGAGAATGCTTGCCGATAACTTATTGAGCTTTCATTAAGTGTAATGTATCTACTTTAATGAGCAGCAGAATACCGTGTGTAATAAAATAGTGGCTTTTAGTGTTCCTGGAGTAGCCCCAATTACATTTAATGTACTGAGAGGTGGGACAAGAGTAGGCACAATTTTAATCTGGGAAGATATTAGTTGACTTCTAGGGCATATGATCACGATCATCAGAAAACCATAGAAAAATCACAACTTTCTGTATTATAATCTTTTAAAATTATTCATGAGAAGTTCACTATGTCATGAAAATATACAGCTCCCTTTAAAGAAAAAAAATTAAAAATGTGACTAACCACTTTCTTATTTACTTGTAAGTTTTAGTTTCTTGTGGTAATGAATGATATGGAACACAAGAAAAACTTGCTCTTGTCCCAACTGGGCCACCATACTAGACATTGATGGTTGTTCCTGTCACATACATTATGGCTTCTTCATAAGAGAGAGGCATTTCTGTGGTTCAGGAGTATGCCCACCTGACTTATGGTAATCCTCTTCCCTCAGCAGTGACTGGCTCATGAGTGGACATGTGTATCAAAACAGCCCCTGAGAAATGAGGAGGAGCCTAGAACATTTCTTCTCACCCTTTAATGACACCTAAATATCCCTCCATCCCCAAAATATGGAAGAAGTACTCACCAAGCTATGGCCAGGAAAAGGCAGTCTTTGCAGCAGTACAGAAAGGCTGCACATCAATCAAAAGGCATCTGAGTCTTTGGGCACATGGTACGGCTTCGAGATAAGGGCATCCTGGACTGTACTTTTAGACTTGCAGTTAGTTATGTGGGCAAACAGCGTACAGCTGTTTGGATCATTAGAGCTGCTGCATGCTCTGAGGGCAGCTCCCCTGGCACAATCCCTACCGTGGGCAGATTGCTTCCCTGCACAACCTCAGCGACCACGTCCCGGAAAGGAGAGAATGGGAAAATGCTTTGGAAAATCTAAGGTTGTGCTGTGGTGCTGGGGCAGCATCAAGTTGCCGCCCTGAGGTAACCAGCGACACAACTACTTCATTTGCATCTTTTGCTTCCGAGATGAAAACAGCTGCTGCTCCTTTTGTTCTTGACATCTAAATGGCTCTCGTTCTGACTCTGACAGAGGTCGACGGACAGCAGACATATTTTGCTGCTCAGATGCTATTGCCTTTATGCAAAACATCTTCTAAGTTTCAAAGAGGGCAGAGAGCTTTAAGCCCAGGGAAATTCCAGACAGAATGGGTTTTACTGGCTGTCAGTAAATGTCTAGTCTAGAATATATCTGAGGCGTGCTTTCATTAAAAGCTGGATGTCAGTGGGCACCTGCTCCTGTGATTCATGTAAGTTGTCAACAAATATTTATTGAATATGTATACACACTTTTCTAGGACTTTGAGATTGTATGCGTTTGCCAGGCTACTGGCACTAAATGCCACAGGCTGGTTGACTTAAACATTATAAATACATTATCTCAAATCTGGAAGTGGAAAACCCAGGGTCAAGGCATTGGCTTGTTCGGCTCATCCTGACATCTATCTCCTGGGTTTCTTTTGTGTCCTCACATGTCCCTCTGTGCCTGTCTACATTCAAATTTCCCCTTCTAGTGAAGATGCCAGGCATGCTGAATTAGAGACAAGGCCTTCATTTTCACCTAATTACCTTTCCAATGATCTCCTTTCCAAACATTGATACATTCTGAAGTACTAGGAGTTCAGGGTTCAGCATATAGGATTTGGCTATTTATTTATTTATTTTTCATTTTGATAAGAAAAAAGATAAAATAGCAATAAGACAGTTTCAAAACAGGTTAGTAGGATAGTTACAATAATTAATCTATTACATGGTGCTGTCTTCTTGGTAGTTACTCAGCGTACAAGATGCGGACATGATGTCTTGTCTAAACAATATTAGTACAAACCTTACATCTCATTGAACTAAGAGAAAATAGTTTTGTATCTATCCTAACTATCTTGTATATACATATATATTTTTTCACACACACACACACACACACAAATGGCCCTTTATTTATATCCCCTTTTTGTCTTATTTTGTCAGAGATGGGTGTTCCATTGCTGTGAAAGAAGCTGCATTTGGAGAAGTCATTAAAGGACCTTTTTGTACTTGATGCCAGTTCAAATATTGTAGGTACATGAATTCAACAAAATAACCCAATATAGCCTGGCAGTCCATAATAGTAGTGGGTTATCAGCACAACTGGCAATTGTCCAAATTTCAACATACAGGATCAAAAGAACAGATTAACTGTAACAGGGCTACTGCAGGACCCCGAGAAGGCAAGCCCTGAGCTGGCCTCCCTTGAGTTCGAGCGGTTTTTCCCACAGTGCTCCCTTGCTTTGTTTCCTGAGCCACCCTCAGCCAAGCGATGGGCACAGCAGACACAAATTCTGTGATAGAAGATCTTCTGGATAGGATCCTGAGGCCTTCAGCTGCCCTGCAAGAGACTCTAGTGCTTTACAAATATATGCCAACTCGGGCTGACAGTATTCCCCATCACTGTTTCTGCTGATTCTATGCAAAGTGATAAATTTAGCCAACTTCTTTCTGAGTTGCAGGTAAAACACCTTCCGAATTGCAGAAGAAATATCAAGCAGTCTGAAGAAATGGCTTCCGTGGCAGGCTGGTGATGCTCTGAGGAGATCCTGTCCAGCTGTGACAGCAGTGGCGCTGTGGCCTTGCTGAAGCATTTGTTCCAGTGCTGGCTGTGTACCACATGTGCTGGGAATCTTTTGGTTTCACTGTTCCCACTTTACAGATGAGTGAAATGATGTTTGGCTTGGACACCTGCCTACCTGGGGCCCCATGGCCCAGAGGGCACAGTGACACCTGCTGTAGTGTGGCGAGCTAGTTGCTGCTGGTTTACTGAACTTTACATTGTATAACTTATAAGGCAGGAATTATGAGGCTCCCAGTTCCTCACTGATGGATGTCCTTAGAGTAGCTAAAAGTTAGATTTATATATAATTCAGGTTTTTGATTCCAAATCTGGTATTCTTTTATCTAGCCCCACCCACGAGGCAGCTTTACTCCTTTATTTATCATATGACAATACTTATGATAACAGAAATAATGAATTCTATTTTAGAATGTCTTTTATATTTCAAAGTATTTTCACTACTTACATTGAGGAAATACAAAAAAAGCATCTTTTAATTGGTTAAACAGGTTATGTTCTGAGGTCCTCCAGGCAAAGCGAGATTTAAACAAGAGCAACAGGAAGTGCGACAGAACTTGGATCTTTCGCCAATGTGAGTTGCTTGGAGCTTGGACCCATCATTAAATTAGATCAAGAAGATGAGATTCTACTCTTGGTGGTCACATGAGGTGGAGCACGTAGTTTTCAGATCCAGATGCTTGGGACTCAGAGTGAACAGCAGAACACGGAGGAAAAGCGTGGAGGAGACTGCAGCCATCGCAGGGTCGGCGGGAAGTTCATGTACTATTGAGAGCTACTTACAAGCAATAGAATCCTACGTTTGAGAAATTAAGAGCTGGAGTGAAAGCATTATCATCCTGCTCTGAGGTACTTCATAAGATGGAAAGGAAGGCGGATGACACCAGGTTTTGAGCACAGAGGATCCACGTGCTCTCAAAAACTAGAATGGATGAGCACAAACTACACCTTCTGCTGCTGTTTCTTTTTATTGAAGAACCATAGTCTTAAAAGAAAAGTGTGATAGGCCATGGTTGGGTCGTGTGTCCAACTGGACTGTCAAGTGTGACTGACACCTGTAGAGGCGACTGCCCAGGACAGCACCAACCGCCTCTGCTAATGGAAAAGTTTATGCTTTTCCATTAAGAACAGAAAATTATCTCAGTGCCCTGTTATAGGCTTTAAAATGATCAGCCCCCTCTCCAAAGAGCTTTGTACTAGATAGATATGTTATAAATTAAAACTAAGAGGGCCGGCCTGATAGCTCAATGAACTAAAGCACCTGCTTAGGTGGAGCTCAGTGGTCAGGGTTGATCTCTGGTGTGCTGCGCCGGCCCTGCCCACAGAGCATGCTGAGACAGCAATTGAGACTGGGCGTGGTGGTGCATGGTGGTAATCCCAGCGCCCGGAAGGCTGAAAATAGGAGAATCACTACCAGTCCGATTGACAGAGTGACATCCTGTAGACCCTATCCTAAATACAGAAGAAATAGAGAATTGAAACAAATGGATGTATTAATCCACCTAAAGGTAGTAATAAACTCATTTCATATTCACATACATGATACATTTTTTTGTTTGTTTTAAATTTAATAATCGACAAGTAAACTATCATAGTAAAATATTTTGATACAAGCATGACTGGATTAATGACTAGATCAAAATCTTTTCTTTTTTATTGAAGAACAAATAGCAATGAGGCAGTTTCAAATCAAATTGGCAGGACAGATTCAATAATTAATACATTGCATATTGTTTTTGTAGTGGTTTTTGTCATACAAGGTGCATACATGATATTTTACTTGCAGACACTATTAGAGAAGATGCCTCTAATCAATGAATTAAGAGAATGTACTGTATACTTATCTTACTTTTTTAAAGCTGAATTATAGTACGGTTTCAATAATTAGTACTTTCTACCTTGTTATCTTCCTAGTGGTTGTCCATAGTACTAGAAGCCGACATAATATCCTGTCCATCCACTATCAGTGCAAATCTTGCCTCTCATAGAATTATGTAGAAGCACAGCATGTTTATTCTAACTGTACTGTTTATACAAACACATCGTGGTTCTTCCTTTGGACCCACCGTTTTTTGGTCTAGACCTGTCAAAGATGGGCACTCCATTGTCATTAAACCATTATAGGTGCCTGAACTCGGCAATATAATCAAACACAGTCTAGCATTCCACAATAATACTGAGTTACCTGAAGAAGTTGTTGATTATAGCCATCTACAGCTCAACTTATTATTAAAGCCCCACGTTATGTACGTCATTTTTATACTTTTCTGCAGGATGGTTAAGACCAAGATAAAGCAAGACCTATATAACAAAAGATGTAGCTTTTGCATAATACATTTTGAATGAAAATAATTATATTTTCTAAAACAAAAAAATGGTGAAAAGATGGAGTGTTTTATATTTTTGTAATTTTTTTTCATGTGTCTTAATAAACATGAAAGTGAATGCTCATGTTTGCTTTTGCATTTGCTCCATTGTGATGCTTTATTTTGGTTAAAGGATGTGGAAGAAGCTGGGCCCACACAGATGTGTAGTAGGGTGACAGAATTTTAATAACCCTTCATGGGCTGTGCAGATCCTTCTTTGAGACTATACCAATACTTGGTACTCAAACGTTGGGGCAGAAGAAAATCTGTGATTTTATTGTTTCACCAATGATATTTGTGAGTGAAATTAGGTCATTTTCTTTTTTATGAAAAGTTGCATGTGGTGTAAGGTATAGAATAAAATACAATGAGAACCGCATCCTGGCATCGCCTCAGCTTTGTCAAAAGGGTTGGGGATGTGACCTACTGGTGCCTCTAGAAAACTTTTAAAATTTAGACCTAAAAAAGCTCAAAAATGAAAATGATACCAAGAATATTCAGATATTTTTGTTCTGACTCACCGGATCTAGCTCCTTCATTTACCTTCTCTCCCATTGCCTCATGGGCTCCTCTCTCTGAGTCACTTAGTGACGCACATCCTGACTGTGCCCACAAATATTTTAGGGTCCCTTTTCAGTAATCACAGTGATCAACTCTAGAAGTTGCAACCACAATAAAATTTGTATAGTTTTCTCCTCCAGGCTTATTTCTTTTAGTAATTTAATGAAGTTGTTTATAGATACAAGATTCGGTATTGGGTCAGGAGTCATATTTAGGTTTCTTGTCTTTTAAGCCTCCTTTTTTTTTTTTTTTGGCAGAACTGGGAATTAAACTCAGGCCCTTGGCCTTGCCAGGCAAGTGCTTATTCTACCGAACCATCTCCCTGACCCCTTTTAAGCCTCCTTTAATCTGGAAGATTTCTACATTTTTAAAAATTTAATAAGAGCATGTTAAATGTAAAGAATAAGTTGCACTGTTGACATTCAGGTACATGCTCTAATGTACTCTGATTATTGTCATTCCTCAGCGTCTCTTCCCTCTTCTGTGTCCCTTTCTCTACCTGCATCTGTTTCTTTAACAATATTATGACACAGATGTTTTAAATAGAAGAAACTCCCCTCCTTCATCAAACAAATGGACTAGTTTTAATTTTGTGATTTTCTAATGTTTGTTGGGACTAGATTCAGACTGTGCATTCAGACTGTGCATTCAGCTGTGTGACGTTGGGGAAGGCGTTAAACTCCTATAGGCTCCAGTTCTCTCAACTAAGTGATGACACGGTGAGCCAGGAGATCACCAGCACTCTCTTTAGCACTGACAGTCTCAGCAGACCCCTAGGAACATGTGCATTGGAGATCTAAACCAGAAATAGAGACTCCAACTCTATGTTGGAGTTCCAAGAAGGAGTCCTCATCCGGCCCGCAGCAGAAGTCCTGGTCATTGCATGCCTTTCGTGAGAACTTAGTAATTAGCTGTGATCACCAGTCTTGGGGGGGACTCAAGTTCTTGACTGTGGCTCAGCCCTCTTTCTCTCTCTCTCCCCCCCCCCACGGGCACCCTGTTTCTCCTCCAGGACCCCTGCACTCTGTATCCATTGATGATGCATCACCCAATTTTTGCTGTGGTGGCTACAGAATAACGAGGCTCACACCTCAAGGCTCCCACCATGCAATTCCCCTCAGCACTCTACAGCTAGCAAGAGCTCACCTTTCTCCCTACTTAATCTATTATTTATCCATTATCTATGGTTATTATTATTTTTTGGCAGAACTGTCTCTACCATTATTATTGATCTACTTCCCCACTATAGACTCATGCACTCCTGTTTATTTCACTTGTTTATACTACTGCCACGTAAACCTTTTAGTGCTAAAATAGTTCCATGCGTGGCCAGTGCAGTTCTTGCCAGCTCTCCCCCTGTTTTCCAGGCAGGTCCCAATCGTACTCTTTCCTTACACTGTTTCTTACTTTCTGACCCAAGAAGTTGCTCCCAGCTCATCTTGTGCCTTCCTTGCTCCAGTCTCTGCCTCAACTATTTCTCTGAGGAGGCCTGGCTTGTTCCAGCACAAGTTTCAATTGAAGAGAGAAGACGTAGTCTGAGTATCATCCTGACAAGAGTTTTCACCTCTTGGATTTCCTAAAAATGCATCAGAGACTCCTCAAAGGTTTGAGGCGTGGACACTTGGAGAATTCCTGCAAAATATAAATTGCACTTCATTTGTTGCATGGTATTTGTGGAAAGTGTTTGCAATTAACTTCATGGAGGAGCTAATGGTCTCCACTTTGTTTCCTACCACGATCTGAATACTTAACCTTTCTATGCCTTATTTTCATCTTCTGGAATTAGCAGTGATATTACTGACTTCCTGGGATTGCTGAGGATTAAACAACTCACTGAAATGTTAGAGACAGGGCCTAGTACAGACTGAATAGTCACTTGATGGTGGCTGTGAGAGGTGGCCATTTGTTTCTGAAGTTCATACACCTGTGGGGGAACAGCCCGGGGTTCCACCACAGCTGCACCTCACCTGGTTGAGGAGCCACTGTCACCACATGGTGCTGTCATGGGCTGAGATTTAGTAGACTGGAGATGAGGATCCGTTCACTCTTCTGATGGGAGGAAGGAGGACGGTGACCAGAGAGCAGCCCGGCAGGACACGGTGCCCAAGGAGGCCAGGGCAAGGCCTCCTGCTGCCCACACTTTTTACAATGTGGTAGTACACTTCTTTCATTGAAAAATGAAGTCTATACTTCCTCCCCTTGAACCTAGGCAGAACTATGGGTGGCACAACTGAGAGCATAAAACTTGATAAAAGGTCAGGATTGTGTGCTTGTTGCTATGATTAGCAGGACTCTGGTGCTGGAGCCTGGTCCCACACTGTCATGCTGTGTGGAAGCTCCAGCTGTATGGTGAGCTCTATGATGTTTTGGAGCACACTGCAGGCAAGACACCCAGTGCAGTATAGATTGCAGATGTGTGGGTGAGGACGCCTTAGAGAGGTGCTCAGGTCTGGCCCATGTCCAAGGGCAGATGCACTTGGCAAGAGCCATATGCCGATCCCAGTTATTCCTCCTAATCACAGGTGATAACAAAGTGATGCTGTTTTAAGCTAGTCCCTTCCCAGAGTCTGTATGCACATGGTGATACCTAGCCATGCTCTGCTTGAAACTGTAAGAAATGGTGATGAGCGCCCAGGCTGGGGCTCGGGAGTAGGTTGTAGCAAGACATGACAGTGCATATGTGCAGTGAAGGTCCCACTGAGAGGCTTGGGGAAGAAAGACTGAGGAAAGTCGCACACAGTGACCATTGCTGCCCTGGAGCCCAGTCGCACAGGAGCGTCTGTGATCCAGAGCTGTGACACACCCTCCGAGCACTGCTTGAGGCGGCTGCGATGCTTGCTTGCACTCAGTGCCTTGGCCTCTGTCCCCGAATCATCCCATTTCACAGATGCTGCTTGTTTCCATTCTGCTTGGCTCTGCCAATGCACACAGCTACCTACAAATTCAGATGCCAGAGGATCACCCTGGACAGGGCTGAGTGGGGAGATATGGTTTGCTAACATACAGAGGGCACATTGGGTACCTGTGGGGAGTTTGTGTATTGGATTGGAGACAGTCCTGCTGTAAAAGGGCTCCCAATAGAGGAGGATGGGGAGGAGCTGAGGTCCCAGCACTGTCCTCCTGTAGCTGAGGCCATTAAGCAGTCCAGCCATGGTCCTGGCTCAAGGAGAAGCAGCCATATGCATGGGGGAGAGGAAGCAACTGATCCTAGGCTCTGAAAGAAGAGCTGTGAGAGAGCTTCCCTTAGGGAGACAACACTGCCCAGGAAATCCCTTGCATCTTAAAGAACAGGGCTGGAGTCCCTAGAGTGTCTTATTTTCCACCATCATATCGGACAGTTGGGCTGGTCCAATTGGTTTAATCAGCAACAAGTGGACAAAGTCAATGGCATGGAGAGCAGATCAAATGCACCTCTAGGGCAGCTGTGAACAACTGAGCCACATGCAGATGGCCTGTGAGGTGTGATAGCTGCCTCGCTTTGCTAGATGTTTGACAAAACACACAGGGGTCGTATGGGCAATCATGTCCAATCAAGGTGATTGTAGTGCCTTTCATGTAGGAAATAAATTCTGTGTAGAAAGTAAGAGCAATTTTGGTTCAAGGATCCCTTCTGCACATCCTTCTGTCCAGCACCTTATTTCTGGTTTTTTTTTTTTTTTTTTTGTCTTTTTGAGGCAGGGTCTCACTATGCAGCTCAGGCTGGCCTTAAGCTTGCGTTGTAGCTCAGGCTGGTCTCGAACTCACAACAATCCTCCTGCCTCAGCCTCCCGAGTGCTGGGATTACAGGCCTGCGCCACCACGCCCGGCTTATTTCTGGTTTAGATCTCCAATGCACATGTTCCTAGGGGTCTGCTGAGACTGTCGGTGCTAAAGAGAGTGCTGGTGATCTCCTGGCTCACCGTGTCATCACTTAGTTGAGAGAACTGGAGCCTATAGGAGTTTAACGCCTTCCCCGACGTCACACAGCTGGCAGGGACGGGGCTAAGACTGCCCCACACCCAGCCTTCGCTCCTCCCACGTCCTTCCCTCCATAGCATCTCAATAACTACAGACTGCCTGTTCTTCTGCCAACCACCACTTAGAAAAACTAGTTTATTAGGCGGCTCAGTTTTAGTCCAAGTGAGGTCACTTCCCCTTTCAGGGAGGTTCCTAGTGATTTGAAAGACAGGCAGTCTTGAAAAAGCAAGTTGTTGCTCAGAAGAAATTAATGCGTGGCTGTTTGCAAGTGCATTCCACAGGTGTTTTTTAATCGTCTGCTGTGTGCCAGGCACTGTGTTAATCACCACGGATTCAACAATGAACGAACAATAGAACAGAAACCGCACACAAACAAAAGGGTGGGGGGTACCTGGGTGTCGATGTTAACTGTGTGTTTAGTGCACTGTGGGGGAAGTGGAATCTGCTCCAGGAGGCCTGGGAAGTGGCTATTTTTGCTATGAATTAGTCAGATCTTATAATGTTATGTTTGGTTCATAAAAATTACAGAAGCATCAGGAAAAAATAAAATTATTACAGGGAGTTTTAAAAATGACTCGTATTCCTATAAGGACAAAAATAAAATGCAGTGAGATTATTTAGACTTGAACTTGGAAACCTGAGAGAGGTCTTGAAAGTAACATGGAGATGGAAGATGTTAACTGTTTATGCTCCAGTGTCAGAACTTTACAACAGAAAGAGGGAGGGAGGGAGGGAGAGAGAGAGAGAGAGAGAGAGAGACAAAGACAGAGATTGAGATTGAACAGAGAGAGGGAGAGAGAGAGAATAACTGACCATGGTTGGATGAAAAGCAAAAGACTTCTCAGTATGCAAGATAATCAGCTGGGACCTTAAGATGCGGAAGGATCTCCTCTCTAAAGGTGCACCCTCTTCTTCCTAGTTATTCACCAGAACTGTTATGGTGACCCTTCACACTCTTCTCTGAGGTTCACACGGCCTCCCTCTGGGGGCCCTCTCAGATTGCGGGATTCCTAAGTGACCAAGGTATTGCACTGGGCTTCTCTTGGCACAGACTTGGGGTGGGAGGCGCCTCCTGTGTGCAGTCAGTGAGCCCTGACTATGGCTGCTGCTGGCCATGTGCTCCACACAGAGAGATCCCTGGGGTCTGTCCTGGAGCATGGCCATGCCCAGTAGGGTCACTGCCACCTCCACCTACTGAATCAAAATCTAGAGTTTACTAGAACCTCCAGTGATCTCTGTGCATATTGAAATTTGAGAAGGTTTGTTCTCAAACCCCAGCCACCATGTGACTCAGACCGACTGCAAATCTTGCCTCTGTCGCTGTCACTGTCTGCCCTTGTAGATTACATTCAGTCCCCTAAGCTACCTGGAAGTCCATTTCTGTATGTGAAAACTGGCACAAGATTCTTACCTCTTGGGTCTTCAGAAAGGCCCTTGCTGCCTACTTTCATTCAAGTGTGTGTCTCAGTTCTCTATTTTTTTCCCTTGAGAACTATTATAATATCTTAGAATTACTTGGCAATTCTAAGTACCAAAGTACTGCTTCAGTGTGAGCTCCATAAAGAAAGGGCCCGTATCTATCTTGTATATTCCAGTGTTTGTGGGGCCTACCACAATGCCTGTGATTTAATGGATCCTTCAATATTTGTTGAATAATTGAATGTTATAAGGATTGAATTAATGAAGAAAGAGAAGCTTGTGTTATTTGCTTTTCTTGCTGCTGAAACAAACATCAGACACCTAAAGTTAAAGGAGGAATAGTTTATTTCAACTCAGTCTGTGGAGGATTCAGTGCATAGTCATCTGGCTGCAAGCAAGGGTGGTATGGCAGAGGGGTACTGCAGAGAGAAACAGTCCATGGCAGAGCAGGCAGAAGGTGGCAAAGCTGAGCAGGCTGCCTTCCTTCTTTCTCTTTTATTCCATCCAGGCTATGACTCATTTGGTGGCCTTTGCATTATCCACACCCAGAAACTGATCAGTGACTTTAAAACCACACACCCCTAGTCTTTGTGTGTGTGTGTGTGTGTGTGTTTAGGGAAGGGTCTACAGGGTGTTCAGGGTCCCACTACTAGATCAGTGGTTCACCTGTTTACAGCCTCTTAAGAGCTGGGATTATAGGTGTGTCCCATCATGCCCAGTCCCAATTACCTTCTCAGTATGCCCACAGGAAGCATGCCTGGGGGTTGAACCCCTGGCTCCTGTGCCTGCTTACAGATGCTTTAATCCACTGAACTATCTGGCTGGCCCTCACCCCTAGTCTTATAATCACGCACTGTAGGTCTAGCCAGCTCTGAAAAGCTCCACCCTTGAGAGCATGAGTCTTTGGAGACATTTAGACACAAATCCAAGCAAACCTCGATGCCTAACTTGGGGTAAGCACTTGCCAAGCAGTTCCTGTTGACAAAGCCACCTGTGCATACTCAGGGCCCATGGCAAGGAAGAGGAGAGCCTCTTCCAAGAGCATTGCTGAGGAATTCAAGAGGACAGCAACAGAGAGCTCAACCTGGGGCAGGCCCCCACAGAAGACCTGCTCTCCATGCTATTTTGGTCATCGAGGTGGATCTGGGTGAGCCGTTGGCACCAGGAGCATGGGGCACTGCGTGTTTCTCCCGCGGTGCCGTGTGCACGTGCTGTGTGGCACATCTCCTTCCTTAGAGCAGCCTGTCATCTGTTACATGCTGAGATGAAAGGCCCTGGAGACAAGTTGAAACTTCAGCAAGTGCAGAATGGGCCATATCAGGTTGACCAGCCCGCAAACACTCCCCGCAGCCAAAAGCCGATTGACACCCGATTGGTCAGTGTTGTCTTTGTTGAGTCAGCACATGTCCTGCAAATGTCCTGCACTAAACAGAATTTTTAACTCGTTCCCATAATACATGTATCTATAATGTATGGCTTTTAATTTACTTGATAATGTAAAAATACAACCTGAGATGAGGAATGGGGCAGGCAGTCACTCAATTTGGCTGCAGCAACTTTTCTTTATGAGAGACTGCAAGTTAGGGCAGAGCTCAGAATGCAAAGCAGGCAGGAGGAGCTGAAGCTCGGAGCTCCCTGGGAGGGAGTGCATGGTGCTGACTCAGGCTTGGCTGGGTGGGGCCAGGCGTTTTCAAGGATCTTAGCCCCAGCAGTTGAGTGGCATCAAGGCCTTGGTCTCTTTAGTGGTTAGTGGAGGAAAATCATGGACTTCCTGCCACCTTGCAGATGTACAGAAAAAAACTAGAACATCACTCAGTAGAAGTGCTTGTCCAATCTTATTGTCACAGGCAAGAAAGGTGGCAACTCAGCAGAAAAAGGACTAGGTTGGAGTGCAGAAAGCCTTGCTTTGGACTCAAATTTTCTTATTTGTTGGCTGCCCGCAGGCACGGGACTTCAGAGCAGGGTTATGAGACTTGAGTGAGAACTCCAAGCTGGCCACCGTCAGGCTGTGCAAACTTGGACAAAATTGGTGATCCCTAGGAGCTTCAGTTTTCATTTCTGTAAGATGGGTCTGGACTAAATCCCAGAGAGGGGGCATTTAACCTGCTTACTTCTGATGCTTCCGCAATAAATCTTTCTACTTTCACTGATTCTGTTGACTGGAGATCACAACGTTTAGAAAACCCTGAAGTGCTCTTCTGCACTGAAGTAGGTGGGGAAGACTCCCAGCCTTGGCAGCTGCTCTTTCATCCTCCCAGGGTCCCATGCTTCAGTCCTGTTTTATGACTGCAACATCTTTCTTTTCAAGTTCATCTGGAAACTACTTTCCAGGGCATATTACTTTGTTACAAGACAGGAGCCCTCTCTTAGGAGCTTGTGCCTGAGTTGTGAAAGTTTGCAGCCTTAAGAGCCTTAGAGACAGAGCAACAGGTAGGTGCTGTGTTTTTGAACATCTGGCTCTCCTGGGCATACCTTGGAATCACACAGCGCAGGCATCACAGATTCCTTAGACTCCCTTGATGCAAGGTCACCTCTGCATATTGGGTAGAAATACACTTGTTACCTTCATATTTCTGCCCAGCACTGATGGTGTGATTTTGACAATGACCCTGATGCTTTGACTGTCTGCTACTTAGTGCTGTACCATTCTCAGCTGTCCCCAGAAGTAGACACAAGTCGCAGTGGCTGTGAGGTCCATGCTTTCTCCAGAAGCCATATGTGGTGGCCCAGCTGCTTCTACACTTAATACTGCCACACTATGTCCAGCCTCAAGACCCAAGCTCAGGACTGACCTGGTCACTGCGGCTTCCTCTTGGCTGCAGTGATGGGTGAAGAGGTGGCCGTGGGACTCCAGACTGGCTCATTTTTACCCTTTTTCTGGATTTTCCCAATAGACTTGTAAATCCAATGAAAAATCTGAAGTCAGAATGGTTTGTGACCCATTTACCCCTTGGCACTCAACTATGCAAAAGAAAGACAGATGGACAGCCATGCAGAACACCCTGATGGTGTTCTAGACAGAGCTATTCTTGCTCTTCCCAAGGTTTGGGTATGTGAGCTCGTGCACTAATACTCCCCACTTATCTTTGAGCAGTTGAGTCCATTTCTGTCACTTATAAACAAAAGTCTTCATTGCACAATCTGATACAGATATCCATGGAGAATATCAGAGTCTTCTTTCTCTTGGAATTATGATGACAGGTAGCACTCAAGGGCAACACAGTGAGAGGCAGTAATGATGTTAGGCTGATAAGCATGTGTAACTCTGCAAGAATGCTGGCATATGAGAGAGAGAGAGAGAGAGAGAGAGAGAGAGAGAGAGAGAAGGAGAGGGGAGGGAGGGGGAGGGAGGGAGAGAGAGAGAGCAGGCTAACAGGCTCAAGGAAAGGGATGCTTTTCAGGCTGCTTGAGAACTGTGACTGCCGGAGTTCTTGCTCTGTCCATTGAGAGGCACCCAAGTGTAGCAGTGTCCCAAGAGAGATGCGGAGGGGCAATAGCATTGGGCCACAAGGTGAGGATGACTTCAGATATTCCAGGGCAGAGGGAAGGTGCCGATAAGAAAACAGAGATGAAGAGAAGTGAAGGTAGCTCTTGCTGACCTGTCATGATTTTCTGCAGTAGCAGAAGATTCAGGAGAGGAAATGACGGGGCATGAGGGGAGTCCCCCAGCTCTGCTACCATGGCCCCCAGAGGTACTCAGGAGCTTGGAAGAGAGAAGTGACAGCAGCAGAGTTAAGGAATGGCAAGGCCTTTGGGATGGAGCTCTGCACTGCAGCGGTAGAAACATCACATGTCATACCTCAGCACCCCTGGTTGACAAGGACATCTGCTGAGGCTGTGCACATGACCCTGGAGACAGGGCACACTCTGTAGAGCCAGTGACCCCAGGCGGAGGAGGGGGACTCAGTGGGCTCTGTGCCCATGGAATCTTCCTTTCATCTTCTAGTTAATAGCTGAATCAGAATTTTTCAATGGGAAAATTTCCAATGTCCTAGTCCCAGTAGGCTTCTGCAGAGAGATTGTCTTGCCTTGTCCTAGCTCTTTATTATTCTTTGGTTCCCAAGAGAGCAGGCTGACATGCAGCTTTTAAAGAACTGGCACAGTTTTCACACCTGCCTTGAGTACAGATGCTCCTCTGAGTGGGACGAGGTACATCTGAGAAACCAATCATAATGCTTCCTCTGCTGGACATCTCAGCCTAACACACAGCAGGGCACAGTTTGCTTCCCCTCCTGAGGGCTGTAGCACAGGGCTATAGCCCAGAATTACAACAGAGGGTGGCAGTACATAGTGCTAGACCAAGAAAAGTTCAAACTTCCCTGTATAGTTTCCACAGGGCACATATCCCTTTTACTCATCATTACAAAGGAAAAAAAGTATAAGTCCAATGACCTTAAATCAGAGGCTGTCTATAGGCTAGGACATATCTCTTGTATCCCATCTTAGCTTTTCGTTTTTACGGTGGCTTGCGTCTGTCCAGGGCTAGAGATATAGCTCAGTGGCTCAGACACCTGCTTGGAAAGCTTACACAGGTCCCAAGTTCAGTTCCTGGTACAAAAAAGAGAAAGATGAATATGTACATATAAAAGAAAAAAATCTATCTCTTCATCATCTAGCTAGAGAGAATTTATAAAATGGAGGGGTTAAGGGCCTATTTATTCAGTTAGGTGGACCTGGCTTTGACTCTTACTGCTGTTGTGGATGATCTTGAATGACATTCTTCATCTGTGCCTCAGTTCCTCTTTTCTCATTGCTGGGACAAATACCTAACCCTTAAAATGAAGGATGTAAAGGCTGATTTAGCTCACAGTTGCTGGAGGTTTCAGCACATACTCAGCTGGCTCCAAGGCAGAGCGGCACACGGCAGAGGGCAGCAGCTCATGGCGGTGGCAAAGAGCAGAGAGCAAAGGGGAGGAGCAGCAGCAGCAATGGCTGCAGAGAGCAAATTTGTCTCTCTGCCTCTCTTACGTTGCATTCAGGCTCTCTGCCTCAGGCTGGGTAGAGTAGTCATGCCCAGGATCACCCCTAATCCCAGTGGATCGGGAGTTAATCATAAACTCTCGAAGTACAACCCGTGGTTGCATAAGGCCTTTGGGGACTCCTGGGGGCAAACCATAACAATCTAACATGAAATAAGTGTCTCATCTGCTGTATTAAATGAATGAGACCATACACGCACAGTCAGCCTCTGGTGTGGCACATAGCAGATATCCATGAGGCAAATCAGAGTTTGCAGCCAGTGAGAGACCCCAGGCTCCTTGTTCCTTCAGACGTGATCAGAGGTTTTTGGTCCATTTGATAAAAAGCAATTCTGCCACAAAACTCCAGTGTAATTAGGACATTTATTTAGGTATCAGGGAGATTGATTTAATGCTTGCCATTACTGGCTTTGATCACAACTCAGTGGAGCGTTGAAAGGTAAACCACTAACCCTCACTGGCCCATAAGTTTTGTCATGTGCTAAACCTATCTATTAAAAGCAATCACTTGAGGCATGACGGTGAGGATTTTCTGCTGTGAGGAGTGCTATGATCGATTAGCAGTGTCTGCCATGGACATGGTTAGGACACTGCTCATATGTGCTGGACCTGAGGTCAAGGGTCCCAGATGCAAGTTCAAGGAGTGTTGCACATATTTTAGAAGTTTCAGTGCTCATGGTGAAGATATCTGCTAATTTGAAGAGCTGTAGAAGGGGGCTGTCTTCAAACTCAAGGTCAAGGAACAGTGGGTAGCTGTAAAGAGAGAAACACTGCATTTTGTAGTCTGGTACTTGGGAATGGCAGTGCAGCAGTGCAGTGTGTTTGTGTAAATCTGGAGCTTCTTGAGCTGACAGGTTTAAGACTATGTCTGCACAGTTTCAGAGAAATGGTTTGCGAAGTTAAAAAAGTGTCAGTCAAGTAGCTGCTGGTGTCAGGACTTGCCTGACTTTTTCTCAGTATCTCCCACACCTGGATCTACTTGAATCTACCTGTAGCTCAGCAGGTGCCACCTCATACCCTGAGCCTACCCTTTCCTGCTGTCAGTGGGGACTTTAGCAAGGCTGGGGGCTTCTAAGCAACTTGGAACCGCCTCCGCAGGTGTCTCAGCCTGTGTTGCCCTGGGTCTTTCTTGCCTTGGGCTCTTAAATCCACCCTTGGGCCTCCTTGGCAATGTTCCTGAATAGTCCAGTCTGTCCAGATCTGAAGTGATTTTTCCACTGGATTTTACATAGTGGAAACGTCACAATGTCCTGCTGCCCTTCATTGCCACATGCCAATATCTTAAATTATAGCCTGCATCTTATTAACGAGGTTATTCATTTTCACATGATAGTATTAGCAATGAAGACAATGTGAATTTTGAAAGCAGCAGATATAGGCTCTAATTTTAGCACTGCCTTCTCTTAACTATGAAGCATTGGACATATGAGTTTGCTTTCTGTTCTATAAAATGTGGATGTTAATAATTACAGGGCAGGATACTTGCTATAGCCTAGAGGGTGAGCAGGAAAATAAGCAGATGACCTAACACATAGGAGCTGCTAATACATAAACAGCAACAGCAACACAGCACTAGCAACCATTATTTATTGAGTACTCATAATATAGAAGGCTTTGAGCCAAGTGTGTTGTTTATGTTATCTTTTTTCCCATAGCAAAATTAACGTTATGATTTTGTTTTTTCAGATGAAGAAACTGAGCCTCAGGGAGCTCAGTAACTCACCAAATGTCCCCAAGAAAGAAAGCCACAGCCTGGATTTAAACCAAGATCTATTTGTCCGAGTCCAAAGCTAGGGCTCTTTTAATCACACCATACTGTCGACAAATAGCATAAACATTTTCCTCCCACATGGATGATTTTTTTTTTTTTTTTTTTACTGTTTTCTGAAGACGGGTTTGTCCCAGGCATTTGCTATGCCCCTCTGGACATAAATGGTGACATTTTTCTCTCTCTCATCCACCCCCATGTTCCATTCTTTTCCCGTAGAACATTTTGTGACTCGTCATGTCACAAGACCTGACAGCCTCAAGTCTATTATACCAAACAATTTTCAGTTTTAAAATATTGAATTGGTTTTAGATACAGCCATGGGAGTAATTTTAAAATCTGGGCTCCCAACCAACAAAGTAATTTCCTTTTATTAATGGAGAAATAAACATCTCCCACAAAGAATGTTGCCTTCCTTCTATGGCCAGGGTGCTCAGAAATGCGGGTCTGGGTAGCCGCGTGCATGCCAAGTGAGCTGACATGAGGTCGCAAGACTAAACATGGAGCAGCCCTATGTGTAACATGGCTCGAGTTTAATGCTTGCTCCCTCGTTCTGTTCAAATGCTGTCTTTGTCTTCACTTGAGACTGACCTGCAGTCATGAGGATGCCTTTGTTTGGGACATAGGTAGCATGGGGACATGAGTAGGGAGGCAGGGCATTAGGATCTGACTAGTGAGCTGTACCAAAGGAGTATTGCCGTGATCTGGCATCAGAGAAGAGGAAAAAACTATCATTTACTGAACCAAGAATATTTTCCTGAGTAGTTTATGTACATGATGTTATATAATGATCCCATAATCCTATCAGAGAATCATCATTTTCCCCATTTTTTGCAATGCTACGGCTCAGAGAAATTAAACAATTGTGTCAGTTTAAACAGTTACTAATTAATGGTGCCACCCACTGCATTTTATCATGAAGACACACTACTGGAACCCAAGGAGGAAATCCTGAATAACGAGTGTTAACTCTCAAATCTGGTGTTAGGGTTTCTCATTGATTCAACACCTATTATATCAGATGTATAGTTGGAATCTACCAAAAACTGGTGTGAGTTTACAGCCAGAATCTGAAATTGAGAGATGCCTCTCAGCTATTTGCATACAAATAGGCTACAATTATTATGACGTATAGTACATTATGGAATTCAGTTTCTCTTGTATTTTAGCTGAAACCATAAAATGTCAGCCAGGAAAGAGTTAGCTTTATTAATTACAGTTTCACGAACCCGGTTTTGTGTTTTAAGCTTCATAAATGGATGTGCTCAATGTCCGCGTACTAAAATTATACAGGCCACAGTGGGAAAAACAAGAAAGAAATGCTTGGAGGTTGGGTCTCGGCTAAGGGACATGCTGAAAATCATGATCATCGTTTTGATTTTGGTTCTGTGCCCTATCACAGGTCAGTACTTTATTGTCTGCCCCCGAGACAAGCGTGCCCCCCGCTGACCAGAAGATCCCTAAATTGCAGATTCACATGGCTGGCCTTCTCTCTTTCCTTTCTGGAGAACTGTGGATACTGTTTTACTCAGCCACCACAATGGGAGGAAGTCAGTGGCACAGAGAATTTGACAGACTTGGGTCTCAGGACTTCGTCACTTCTCACCTGTGCATCTGTGGACACTTTCTTTTATTCCTCCTTTTAGATGACACCTTTGTCTGAAAAATGAAGATTGCAACAGCATGTACCTCAGAGGGTCACTGTGTGAATTAATTGAGGTAATGAAGGCAAACGTCTTAGGATAGCTCATAGTATACAGTAAAATCCCTCATACTACACATCCTTGCGATTGCTATAGGATTAATTTTTCATGTGTCCGGCCTACAGGTCCAGGGCTCCATGTGGTCTAGCCACAGAGCTGTGAGTCAAAGCCGAGAGAGTGCCACTGACAGTTAGCAGCAGCTCCGAGCCACGGAGGCCTTCCATTTACATTTCTTGGAGAACATCAAAGAGAATCCATTACTAAGCCACCTTGACATTTTATAGGATCACCTTTTCTTTTTCTCTCTGATTCTCTTTCACGTTTCAACTGCTTCAGTGTCTCCTCTATATGCACCTCAGCTCCAAAAATACTCTTCCTTGATAACCACGATACAACATTTTATGATCCCGCTTCTCCTCAGGCCCCTTTCATCACTTTGTTATGTAGGTCAACTTTCACTTCGCTCCCAGCAGGCTAAAAATCCTCCCTATGGCAGGACGGGCAAGCAGTGAGAACAGAACAGTTCATGCAGGATTTTTTTTTTAATTGGCTGAGGGAGGTAGCGGTAGTTGAGAGCACTCATACAGGTTAGTAACTTTAGTTTCATCAGAGAAATATAATCTCCAGATCAAAGAATGCTCTGGCTTCTAAGCTATTCACTCTCTGCCTAAAGACCTACTTTACAAGGAATGTTGAGATATTCAACTGTATGGATAAAGAGAGACCAGGAAGAAAATCTTCTTGTTCATGAAAGATCATTTCATAAAGAGCAAAATAGAAGAGAGATGAATAGGAAATAGGAAGAGTTCAAATACCCCCCAAATTACATATTATCCTGTTGTCTTAAAATATTTGGATATGTAGCATACAGAAATTTGTTTCATACTATCAGCTTATCTTAGTTGAAAAGAAAATTTATTATGTTTCTTTTCTGTAAAAATCTTTTTGATTTATGTCTTGCACAGAGTAAAGACTTTAAAATAATAACTTAGTGTTTAATATTATTCTCTCATTATTAGGTTATAGAATTTTTTTTTTTTTTTTTTTTTTTTTTTTTTTTTTTTTTTTTTTTTTTTTTTTTTTTTTTTTTTTTTTTTTTTTTTTTTTTTTTTTTTTTTTTTTTTTTTTTTTTTTTTTTTTTTTTTTTTGCGGAACCAGAGATTGAACTCAGGGCCTTGCGCTTGCCAGGGAAGCGCTTATTCCACTGAGCCATCTCCCTGGCTCCTTTTCATCTCCTTGGCCCCTAACCATCTCCATGGCCCTTTTTTTCATAAAAAGGAAAAAAAGTAATGGAAAGGCCAAGAAAAGGGGGACACTCAGGGGTTACACAGCAGCTGCCTCTAGTTACAAACGCGAAAACCAGCCCACTCTTGCAGCTGAGAACATAGTTCAGTGTAATGAATGTTTCTGCGTCAGAGCAGCTGGAAGGCAGCGTGTGCTTCCTGGGGAGCCAATGTGTCTTCCTTATTGGATAGATTTAAAATAAGGCATGTGACTTCCAGGGGACACACTGAGAATGGAGAAAGGAGAGGGGGAAGGAGCCATCCGTTACCTGTGGTTCCACGCAACACAATGATTCAGTACGCATTGTCCTTGCCAACAGCTTGTAGCTCTGCACCTCAGATCTGCACCACTCAATGGTGCCTGAGCAGTAAGTTCTCTTTCAGATCCCAAGCTCCTGCACTTTCTCTGCCCCTGGCCTTCCTTTCTTTAGTTTTAGTGGCATAGTTCTCATCCTCATCCAAGTCGCTATTCCCTGGAAAACGATTGCTGTGATTTCAAACTTCATTGTTTTCTTTTTGCCAACCTAGTGGGACAGAAGACACAGGGAGCTAAAAGAATAATATTCTGGCAAGGGGTCTGTAAAGAGCAGTTATCTGGACCTGAGAAACACTAATTATTGATTAAGCTCAGCTACTGATTCTGCAAAGCCTCATGACTTCCTTGGGTCTCTATTCTTTGAACTCATGACCCTAAAGACCTAAAACTGCTCTCCAGTAGGAAATGAAATGATAGGGGAAACTTGTTACTAGATTGATGCATCATTTAGAGTCTTAATATTGTACTGTTCAACAACATTCAATCTGCACTTCCTATGAGACGTGTGCTCTTACAAAGATGCAGAGTTGACAGGGAGGTTGTGTTACCTGCTCTCATAGAGGGCCATAGAACATACAGAAAAGTAAATAAGTAGACAAGTTCATTTTATTGTATGAAAAAGATGGGATGCTGTTTGGGCTTATATCACAGAAGACAAAAGCAGGCTAACAAGTCCATTTGAGTGGATTTCTGAACCAGGATCAAACACCAGCTATATGAAGATTAAGGAGACAGAAAAAATGAGCACAGGTGCCTTTAGGATCTCCAAGGAGCAGTAGGTAGGCCAGCGTGTCCAGCATGCAGTGGTAGGAAAAGCACAGGATGAGGGAACAGTGAGACAGCACCCAGGTCATCCCCACACATGGGAAGAGTTTAGAATGCACTTCACATGTCATGGGCTGCACTTGAGGCACAGGCAAATGACATCAGTGATGTTCATGGCCTAAGAATCCAGTGGTAAGATTTTCAGCTGCTCTGGACGGGGCTGGGGCTGGAGGGGAAGAAGTAGAGGGGGTGCCTTTCCAGAAACATGGCAGCTGAGCCAACAAGACAAGTGGGATGAATACGGGACAGGAAGTACAGGAAAATAGGACTCTAACATTATTCCTTGTTTCTTTCTTTTTTTTTTTTTTTTCCAATCCCTTGTGAATGGATGTGTTATGGAGGAGGATCTGGCATTGCTAAAAATAATAATGGCTGTTATTTATTGGACATTTATTACATAAGCTCTGTGGGTGTACTTTTGTCTGCTTTATGTCTTTGGCCCAATAAATTTGTTGAAAGACCATGAATACCAGGCACTGTTTTTTTCCTAGGGTACATTATCTCATTTAATCGTTAAAATATAAGGGTCAGTTATATTTTATGCAATTCCTAATCGAGAGATTAAGGAATTCACAGCTAGTAGGGTACATAGTCAGGATCTGAACTTGAATCAGTCTGATTCCAAAATCTGTGTTCTTCATTAAAATAAATTTATATCTCAGCAGATCAGAAACTATAACTGCTAAGCAGTTCTGGAGACCTGACTGTTCTCCTGAGAAGCCCTGTTGGAAAGTACCATAGCAGAAGTACTGCTAGGAATGATTTTATTTATAAGAATTAGAAAAGAGCCGGGTGTGGTGGCGCATGCCTGTAATCCCAGCACTAGGGAGGCTGAGGCAGGAGGATTGTTGTGAGTTCGAGACCAGCCTGAGCTACAAAGTGAGCTTAAGGCCAGCCTGAACTGCACAGTGAGACCCTGTCTCAAAAAGACAAAAAAATAAAAAAATTAAAAAAAAAGAAAAGAATGAAAATTAATTGGACAATCTGCACATCTACTAGACAACATTTCCACAGCAAGGCACAACTATAGCAAGACTTTAATGTTGTTTCCTCAATCTGGGAAATTTCTAGCATTATAACCACTGCAAAGCCTAAACCATATGCAATATAACAGTTACAAGTATAGTTAAAGGGTATCTGTGCTGTTTTGACTAGAAGAAAACAATTCTTTCTGGAGAACAAGGGAAAAGGAAGGGTAGTTTCAATCATCTAATGATATAAAACAGACAAAATGCTGGTTCTGCATATGTAGGATTAGTAAGAACTATACATAGTAGGTAATGCTGATTTTAATGCTGCAGCCAGTCCTGTATTTAAAGATTTTTTTTTTTTTGTGAAACCCGGGATTGAACTCAGGCCTTTGAGCTTTTCAGGGAAATGCTTATTCCACTGAGCCATCACCCTGGCTCCAAGATTTTTTAAAAGTCTTTAAAGTAGAAACTTCCTCACTGAATCCAGAAACAGGGATTAAGCTGAAGGACCATGTTCAGTCTTCTAGCTTTTTATTCTAGGAAGGTGTTCCCTTTTCTCTTGCTGAAGAGGTGAAGAGTAACAACTATAACTGATGAACAAATAAGAATGATGCCAATTTCTACAGCGATCCCCAGGGTATTACTAATTATCCTCTGTCCTGTCACCATTCACTGACTGCCCTAATTGAAGCTGATGAAGCTTCTCATATTATATCTTCACCAATGCCTCCTTCTCGTTGATCTACTTTCATTCCTGGAATGTGCTCCTATTATAGTTAACTAATAAACTGCAGGGCCGTACAATTGCATATCTATAACAGGAGTGTGTGTTTAATGAGTGTTACTAAAATTGGGTTTCTTTTCTTTGAGACAGGGCCCCACTTTGTAGTTCTTAAACTCACTGTTAAGGCCCAGGCTAGCCTGTAATTCTCCTGCCTCAGCTTCCCAAGTGCTGGGATTATAGGCATGCACTACATCATGTGTAGCCAGATCTCATTTATTTTTGTATGTTCCACTAGTTAGAATATGTATGGCTGTGAGGAAGAGAGCTAGCAAAGCTCTAACTAAGGCCACCATCAGGAAATGCATTCCATTGTGAAACTGGAATCTCAGAAGTGGAACCTGGTAAAATGTGACCTCATTGGATGGCGCAGGCTTTCCCCTTTTCCTCTGGCTTTTACTTCTTTCCCACTTGCAAGCTGCTGGTAAGAGCTTAGCAGTACCAAGGACTTCCCATTGGGAATGACCCATAACCAGAGAAAGGGGCATGTGTCCTCTTCAACAGGTTCTTCAGATGGAGGAAGGACTTTTCCAGAACCCGCCTGCCAACTGTTCAGCCTCAGTGACCATTTAGAGATCAATCGCCAGCAAGGCAAATGAGATGACTGGGATTAGCTCAGGTCACTCTGCTCCTCTAAATGCATGACTTGGCATTAAACCGGACTTTAGGAAAGAAAGACCACAATGTGCCCCACCTGTGTTCAGAGCTAGAACAGAAACTGATACAAAGTGCTCAAAATTTGTTGAGTAAATAAGTGAATTACTATGTCCTACTACCTCGTGTGTCTCTTTAGAACTTCTGCATTTGTAATTAGTATCGTGTGTACTTGGCTCGGCACTTTATTATATATTTTCTTTCTTTTTTTGTTTTTAGCATTTATCCTATTACCAAACTTTACTTATTTATTTATTCCATGGTAATATTTGGAAGGCAGAGTTCTGGCAAATAAATGTGAGCTAACTGAATGAATAATGCTTTCCTGGTGGATATTCCAGTGAAGTGGCCAGGAATGGGTAGGGAAGACACAGTGCTATGTGTGAGTTTTGCTGTGCAGTGAGGAGCAAGGAAATTTTTATTGATAGAAAATCAATTTTAAAAAGTAAAGAAAAACCTTTCGTCTTTACATAAGACCCTGTAGAGCTCCATTTAAGCAAGCTAGAGCTCATACAAATGAGTCGGTGGATGAGGGAGTCTCAGCACCTACTGTTACGCCTTTCTCCATGTTGGGCACCCTGTGTGTGCATAGCAGAAATGAGTGCTTTCTTCTCCGCCCACTGGAGTGAACTGGTGAACATATCAGATATGTAGTACCTGGAAGGCGAGCTGCACAGCATCTTTTTCAGAATTGATGGCCATAGAGGTGGCAGAAAAACACCTCAATGGGCAACATTTATTGTTGAGCAAGTCTACAGTGCCAGGTATGATTTGGATTGTCTCATATAGAAACCATTTTAACTCTTCAACAGTTTGAAATATGAACACCACTCTCCAGTTGAAAAAAATCAAGGGTTAGAGAATCAAACTAACTCATCCAGGATCATAGTGTTAGTAAATGGCGCTATCACAAGTTGCATTCAGGAAGGGTGGCTTTAGAACCTATTCTGTTATTTACCTCTAAATAAGGTCCCAAATTCAAGGCTAAATACATGAACTAGAGATAGATTATGTGTAAAAAGGCAGACTGAAATGTTGAAAGTCTGGAAAACAGTTCAGGAGGAAAGAAATGGGATGAATTAGAGTGAATGATTCAGGACTAAGTCACGAATAATGCAGAACATTGAGATACAAGGTTGTGTTTCTGAAGCAAAGTGTGAAGTGTGTTTGAAGGGTCCCTAAGGATGGTTTACAGTTACTGTCAAGGTCTTCCCTCCTGCAACTTATGACCTAGCTGAGAAGAGAGGATTTATGTATGGAGATTAGTCGATTGTAAGAAGTAGTCAAGGGCAGCCGAAGAGGCGCTGTCATATATAGAAAGATCATATGAGACTTCTTTTTCTCTGTACTCATGCTTTACTTTATAGGCATTGGCAAAGCAGGCATTGTCTTTTCTATTCAGAAGTTCTGAGTGCCAGGTGCTATCTGCCCCTGCCCCCTAAAGGATGCTACCACAACATCACTGATGAGCAGCATTGTGAGAAGACTAGCTGAGGCACACCAGGCTGCTACCTCAGTGAGCCACCTCAGCCTGCCTGCCCTGTCACCTGTCCCGACTGTTGGACCCTGAGCCTCTGGGCCTCCTGGGAGAAGGCTCCCTTCCTTACTGTATTTGGCGAAGTCAGTGATAATGTGGGTGGCTTCAGTATTAAGTTTGGAACAGAGGAAGTGCTGCAACACATGCCAAGAATGAAATTTTATTTTTAAAAGCTGCTTTTTACAGAATTGGATATCTGTGGCCTGCCTGGTTATAGCAGACCCACATGTGGTAGTTGGAGTATATACCTGTCACTTGAGGAGCCACTAGTGATAGGTATATACTTGCAAAGGACTGTTTTCCAGACGTACCGCCTCCTTTCTGTACTAGCTTAGGTTCTTCTTTTTAGCATTCATCCTGGCCCTTGTTCCTGCTCCCATGTTTTAATGATGTGACAAGCTTAGGTCTGGGGCAGATTGTTATGTCTTAGGAGAGGGAAGATGTATTTTGTTGTTTTCATGCTCCAGGGTCCTGTTTTCTCATGTGATCAAATAGCTCAAATATAAGTCTGGGAGGATAGTGGCTGGAGCCATCAGGGTTGCCTCGGGCTGCCCCATGGTCTCCAGAACAGCATTCAGCTGCCTTTTGCTATAGGGACACCTTGCTACCACTAGGTCAGGATGTCCTTCAGAGACCGTGCTGGTGATATCTGGAAGGAAGAATGGCTCAAAGCTCTGGTGATATCACTATGCACTCCTGCTAAATTTCCAGTCTCTCTGAACTGGTTTGTCAGAACGGGCCTTTATTTGGAGAGAGGAGGCTCCCTGGTGACCTAGAGGGCAAATGTCAATCACTGGAATCGAAGGCAAGGATAGCCGCCATGCACATGCATAGAAAATGGGCTTCACTGTACCTGTAACACGGGGATCCTAATCCAGCTCTGGGAAAAACCCATGTGCCCATTTGGGTGGGGCATCTGGGCAGTATGAAGTAGTGGCACAGCTTGTGGTGGCTTGCTCTGTCATTCAGCCTGGCTCCTGAATGTGGAAACACCCTCTCCATCAAGACTCTGGATGGTCAAGGTACCTGCTTAGATGATCTCTGTGAGCATGGACAGGGCAGTGTCTCCACCAGAGAGACAGAGGAGGGTCTGCTCAGGATCAGTATCCAGTTGGCTGTGTCCTCCTTTGAAGTGTGCTTTTAGTTATGAGGCTGATGTATTTGATTTTGACTTCGCTTAACATGGGGTGTTAACTCATGCCCAGTCTTGTGAGCTGTCAGCCAGCTCTGCAAATAGGAGATTGAAAATGCTTGGAGGGAGGGCCTTAAAAGAAAGATTGCTTCTCAGTGTCTTAGACGTCCTCTTGTCTGGGAAACTGGGATGGGGCTGAGTGGCAGGAGAGGCCCTTCTGCCTCTTGCCTTGAAGGCTTAACACTTTCAACTGACAAGATATTTTCAATTGGTTTTTAAAATATCATGGCGGGCTGGGGAGATAGCTTGGCCAAGGACCTGGGTTTGGTCCCCAGTACCACATGCCAGAGCCCCTGAAGTGCCATACTGGCCACCAAAACTGGGCATGGTGGTGCATGCCTGTAATCCAAGCACTGGGGAGGCTGAGACAGGAGGATCAGTACAAGTCCTATCTGTGTAGTGAGACCCTTCACCAAATAAATAAAAGATTTTAAAAGAATATCAAAAATATCATGGAAAAGTGGGGCTCAAGAGAGCAATGTTTTCTAGCTCTGAATACATTTATCATGGAGGGTAAAGAGGCAGAGGTAGCTTTGATTATATATAGATATATTGACTGATTGATTGATTGGTTGGTTGATTGACTGATTGATTTATACACACCTTCCAGCCGGGAAACCATGAGGAGGAAGGGAGGTGACAGGAAGATCCTAGGAGGGATTGGAACAAAATCATTCTCCTCCTCTAAGACAATGAAAACTCTAATGGCTGAGAAAAGGGGCATATACTCTATGCATGAAGGTGGAGAGAAATGGGATCAAAGATGTGGCATAAAATTAGGTAACAGTAGAGGAGACTCATCATAGATAAAAATAAAATAGCAGGCCTCTGGAAAACAAATTATCAGGCTGTATGGCTTCAGCGCCATTCTGGCCTCTGGTGGATATTTCTTACCTACTCCTAGGCACAAGGTTTCATTCAAACATAATTTTTGTTAAGCAATAAGGGTTAAGGCCTTTTATTGTGCTCAGAAATTCAAAGATCTTTGATAAAAGAAAATAGGCTAAGCCCTCGGTCCTGTGTAGCAGGAGTTCTCTGGAGCCTTTAAGCAATTCTTTATTTTTTATTTTTTTATTTTTTTTAATAGGGGATTGAATTCAGGCCCTTGTGCTTGCCAGGGAAGTGCTTATTCCATCTCCCCAGCCCCCCTTAAGCAATTCTTGAGGTTTTCCTTCTTCCTTTGTTTCTTCTCCAAGACAGATAGAGAAAATACACCTGCCTGAAGTCTCTCTGCTCTGAGGCTTCCCTGTTCTTGAGATGGCCTCTGGTCTAGCCAATGGCAAAGGCTGTCTCTCCAGCATGCTTGGCTTTGGTGTGATTTTCATGGTTGCTCATGGCCTGGCCTCATCAAGGCTGTGGTTTCAGAGAGAAGAGAGCCTCGGTTAGGTCTTTTTTAAAGTCCTGGACAGAGTCCTCCACATCAGCAGCTTTGCTCACTGGAAGTGAGATGGAGATATAGGGCACTTAACATTCTCATGGAATAAATTTCTGTGCTTTATGATTCATTTTCATATAAATTTTGGATTTCTTGAGAAGAAAGTTTGTGGGAGGGAAGAATTCAAAGACTTAGAATTCTATGTGTTGGCAAAATGCAATTTTCTCAGTGTTCTCTTGTCTTATCATAGTTTATGGCTGAAAGAAACTGAAGAGACAGAACAAGGAGTCTGGACCCAAGGCCAACATGTCAGCAATGGAAGGAAATGAGGAAAATGGCCCATTCACTTGCAACCATTCAAACAATGTCCATGGCAGCCCCACATAAAATAGAGTTTCAGACATACCTAAGACAGGGTCCCTTTTGTCAAAGAGTTCTCTATGCACAGGGCAGATAGATTTACAAAGCAACCACTAGGAAGGACAGTGGGCTTTCTTGGTCATAAAATGCATCCACATTTTTTTCCCTTCCTTTCTCTTTTTCTCCCCCTGGTAATCACTATTACTAACACTTAAAAAAAGTATGCACAGAGATTCTCTTGTTCAAAGGTTTGCCACATTGAAGAACCATTATGCAGTGGGGTCTAATAAGGCCAGTCCTTCCCGAGACTCCCCTCTCTGTTAGCATCTTCTTGGACTTCTTTTCCTTCCATCAGAGACACCAGTAAGACACGCACAGCCAAGAGTGTGTCAGTGTGAGTTTAGGGTGAAAAGAGAAAGAAACACACGACAGGCTTGGTGCTAGCACAGACATGGTCCTGAAGTGCCGCATGGTTTATCCTAGAACTGCAAGGGCCGATGTTCTTACATAGGGACCCGCCCTCTAATAGGAGGCAACACTTCTCTCTTCTGGCCACGCCCTATGTGTGTGTATCTCACAAGGGAAATCCAAGGTTTGGGGATGAGAGCTTCCCTACTTTTGATTCAAGCTCTCTAATGGAGCTGAGGTGGTTAAACAGTGGCTGGATCTAAGTGGGGTTTGAGGATCCTTGGGAGGTAGAGGTGTTGAAAAAGTTAGGTTCCTTTTTCTTTCACACACACACACACACACACACACACACACACACACACACACACACACACACAAGAATCCTCTCCTCTCTGCTGGCCAAGACTTAGAGCCCTAGTTGTGACAGTTGGTTCCTCCTCTTCTTGATGTCCAGGCACCCTATTCTGGGTGGAAGCTAGCATTACTGGTAGAGGAATAATTGGAATCAAATTCCATTACTGGATCATCTTGGGAAAATGACTTATTTTCTTCAAATCTCATTTCCCTCCTCATAGAGAGGTATTTTTTACTCACAGAACCGTCATGTGAACAAATGATACACCATGTGTTTATAAAAGCCTTTGGCACAGTAAAAAGGACTAGATGAATAAATGCAACTTTTGCCGTCATTGTCAAAGGACCACATTGATAGGAATATCTGGGCAGGAGTTACCTTCCGCAAACTCTCAATGCAGGCCAGATGCAGGCTCCCTTACTCTTTTTTGTGTCACACAAGGGATTGAACCCTTCCTTTCCAAAGCTACATTTCCAGCCCTTTTTCATTAATTTTATTTTGAGATAAGGTAAGTCTCAGCTACTCAGGCTGGGTTAGAACTGGGATCCTCCTGTCTCCACCACCCACAGATGTGGCACCACAGATGTCTTCTCTTCCTCTTGAGGGTCCCCAAAGCCAGAAACTAATATAGGAGAGCAGAGTTCACATCACAGCTGTGCTTGATGCTAATTCCCAGGCCAGTATTTTGGTTAGCTAAAGCTCCAAAGCAAACTACGCAAGACGCTGTCTTTAAACAATAGCATTTACTTACTCCTGAGCTCACAGCATGGACAGCACTCATCAAGGTCAGCTCCTCTCTGCTCCAAGCAGCTCTGGGTAGTTTGTCTCATCATTTAACCTCAAAGGCAGCTGAAGTATGTCTATCCAACTGCGCTGGCTGGGCCAAGACGGCTGGGAAGCTGATGGTGGTGCTTGGTGCTTGGAGCTCTTGGTTAGGACTTCAGTTCTCTTCTACTCAGTGAATGTGGCTTCAAGAGCTTGTGCCCACAAAGCAAGCATTCAAAGTAGCCAGGATCCTGTTACGTCATCCTTGATTATCCCCTCGGCCAAAGACAGTCCCACAGCCAAGTCCAGGGCAGCTCAGGGGGATGGATGAGAAATGACACGAGGCTTGGATGCTGCGAGGGAGGCAGAATTGCTAGCAGTCATCAAAGTGAGGCTTCCTACAGCCAGAATTCCGCAGCAGATCCTCAAGCCACTCTCTTGTCATCTTCACTGTAATAGATGCTTATGAATTATTCTCCAAATCAATACACACACGATCCTTAAATAGCCCTGCGCGGTGCCAAGCAGGCTTTGCTGATGTTACTAATGTGCTGCTTCCCTCACCTTCCACTTTCTAAACAGTAAATGTGTTTATTAATGTGCAAGGAGCCCAGGCCAGGGCGGACCCATGACTTAGACCCAATAGTTACAGTTATTTTGAACATGCGCTGAACTGTCTAGAAAGGCCTTTAGATCTGCTCACCTCCTTTGTTTCCCCCTACATGCACAACTGTTAAAAAAATTGTACTGAGAAGAATAAATTTTCTGAAACTAGCAACAGGACCATTGTGTTTTACCCATAGGTACACACTACTTTAAGAAGACAACAAAAGGCTTTACTTGCAAAAGAAAACTGATCCATCTAGTGATTGAAATAACTTGCTCTTTCATAGCTTGCAATATTAATTAACTTATCCCTTTCCCTCTCTTTTTAGAAAGATCATGTTTTAGTTGTCTTATCCATATCCCATTTTATAACTACAGTTTTCAAATTGATATAGGGGCTACTAGTAAGATTTTAAAAATAGGCTTGCCTTACTTTTGAGAAAGATAATTTTCAATTAACTACAAATGATTTCATTTCAAAACATGGAAACCTATTGTGAATCCTAAAGCTAGTACTTATCATCTCATTGTATGAGGGGTGATACAGAAATAAATTCGGTTGACTATGTAATTGACAAGCTTAGGTTGAGGTAACTGTTTACCTTCTTTAGGCTTCTCAGAGAATGCAGGCTCTCTCCACTTCCATTGTTTATCATCAAAGGATTTCAGGATGAAAATGCATAGATGATAACAGGCAGCAATGAGAGGACTGGAAGGAGGGCAGGGAGGAACAGATTTCCCATGTGGTCTTTTCCAGCTGTCTTTTTGTAGATTAAATTGTGCTTGGGAATGTTCCATGCTGCCGATTCCTTCTAGAGACGGAAGCATGAAAGCAATCACAGCATTGTCACATAACCACACTTATGAGGCTTTGCCCTTTTCTCCTTGCTCCTCCAGCCTAGACCTGTGTGATCACTAATTGTGATGTCAACTTGAGTTGATTAAGAAATGCCTGTGGGTATAGCTCTAGGTGTCTGTGGATAATTGACACATAGGCGGCACATGGAGCAGAAAAGACTCAACCTGGATGTGGGTGGCACCAACCAATAGTCTTGTAGTCTAAAAAGGGAGAGGAAGGACACCTTCAATTTGTTTCTTCAGAAGTGCTTGGCTCTTTACCATTGCCTTTGGACTTTGGCTCCAGCATCTCCCTAATTCCAGTGCAGATTCCTGAGCTTTCTGAAGCAGACTCTGCAGTGAGCTCTGGGCTTTTGACCTTCAGTTGGTTCCTCTAGCTCTTCAGTGTGAAGAGCCATTTGCATTGTTCTACTTGATTACTCAAGCAGCCATTGATACAGCCTCCTTCAATATATATTCTCCCACAGGATAAAATTATTGATGGGTCTGCATGGTTAGACAACACAATTTACAATAGTCTCCCAGTTCTAAGATGTAGGCATTATTCTTTTTCAAGTGAGGAAACAAGGTATAGAGTGCTTTGTCTAAAGTCACACAGTTGAGTTCTGAACTTTAGTCTAAAACCTTTATTTTCTCAATGATTATTTTATTGCTTTTCATGGAAGGAGAAAGTTATGAGGATAAGCGAGGCTTGTTTTCCTGGTGTGGGCAACGTTCCTCAGGAAAAGGAAATATAGCAGGATTTTGATAGTATAGTTTTGGAGGCAGCAAATGCTAGCTATGTCTTTGGTTGCTTACATAACATTGGGCAGCTTATTTCAGTTTGTGAACTTTGGTTTTCTCATTTGTAAATCAATAATAACAACACTACTTTCAGAGAGGAGCACAATGCAGTGGTTAAGATTGTGACCTATTTAGCAATAAAAAGAAATCGAGTACCACATATGCTGTAACATGAGTGAATCTTGGAAACACTATGGTAACTGAAAGAAGCCAGTCATAAAAGATGACGTGTGCTATAATCATGTTTATATAAAATGTTAAGAAAAGACAAATCTGCAGAGACAGAGGTGGGTGCCTCGACCTGAAAATGGAATGGGGTATGGGAGTGACTGTTTTTGCATACAGGGCTCCTTTGGGGCCAGTGAAATGCCCTAATGTTGATTGTGATGACAGTTATACAACTTATGAATATACTAAGGATTATTGAGTTGTACATTTTAAAAGGATGAGTTTTATAGTATGTGAATTACATCTCAACTATGCTACTATTAACAAAATAAATAAAGGCAGGGCCTAGAAGACAGAACTCTTGCCAGGGTTCTATTGGAAGTTCCCCAATCAGCAATTGTGTAATGGCCACACCATTAAGTGACTGTGATTTAATGGCCTCACAACGATGATTGTGATTGTAGACCTAGTCTTTGGGTTGCTTAGAAAGTTACTGGCACTGAGGCATGTAAGGAGCACAGAGCAGTGCCTGGCCCTCAGAAATCCTTAATAAATGCAACTGTTGATAATGACATCAGAAATGATCTGAATTTGAGATGTCTTGGATGTGGTCATTTTTTAAAAGTTGGACATACAAGATCTAAGAAGCACATTATGAGGCCTCTTGGAATCCTGCAAGGCTCTGATTTGGGGTTCAAGACCTTTCTAGATTCTTTGCCCTTGAAAATGTCAATTAGCCTGAAGTTCAGAGGTGGCTTGAGCCTCTGTGCATCAGGGTGGAAACGCCCACTTGGCCAAGAGGATGCCCCTGCATTCCGTATAGCTCTCCCAGGAAAGAGGTGTCTGAGTCTGCTCCCCTATGTTCAGTATCCCAACCCTCAGTGTGGACTTGCAGGATTTCCCACCTTGTGCTTGTTCTGATGAGGCTTCAGGACAACTTGGTGCCCATGAGTTGCCCATGAATGGTCATCTACTCAGCTCATGTGACAGAGCTCACTCAGCCCTTCCATTCCTTTGGATGTTCTATGAGCACCCCCAACTCTCAACAGCCAGTGTTGTTCCTCAAAGCTATCAGAAGCAAGTGGTGATTGAAACCTGAGCCAAATGCAGAAAAAACACACTCAGAACTCCCAACTTCTTGGTACCTGGAAGTCCCAATGATGTAAACAGACATATTTTTTAAAGTGCTCAACTGAAAGTCATCCAAAATCTATGTAGATTACTCAAAACAAAACAAAACAAAACAAAACATAAGATTTAAGAAGAATAAAATAAATAAATAAATAAATATAATCATGCACCACGTTTCTCTACTGTGTTTATGGAAATTAGGACACAGGGGATAGAACTGGGGAGATGGCTTGGTGGAATAAGTGCTTCCCTGGCAAACACAAGGACCTGAGTTCAATCCTCAGTTCCGGAAAAAAAAAAAAAAAAAAAAAAAAAAAAAAAAAAAAAAAAAAAAAAAAAAAAAAAAAAAAAAAAAAAAAAAAAAAAAAAAAAAAAAAAGGAAATAAGCAAAAGGACACAGTCTGGATAGGAAATGTACATTTGGCCCATGGGAGAGCAGAAAGATTGAGAACTCCGAGCGGCTATGCCTTTGGCAGTGCTCATCATTCGACTTGTTATTTGCCAGGGAGGGAAGTCAAGTGCTGCATGCATGATTGACAGAGCTGTGCCTTTCACTGGCTGCATTTTTCTTTTTAAAGGGATGAGTTTGTGTGAAAGTCTCTGTTCCTCACATGGCTGCTATGAATCATCCCTGGATCTGGGTCCATCATGGAACGCCAAGAACTTCATACAGAATGATATGTTGCCTTGGCCAAGAAATCTGGAAAAGTGGCATTGTGATAAAGTTGCTCCTTATTTGACTGTGTTTCTTTTAAAATAGAAACTTCTGTTACTCACAGGAAGGTGCCAGAGGCTGTTTCTCTGTACAAAAGTACTTGATTTTTAAGCAGACTATTTTTATCCTCCTTCCCACCATTACTGGGAGTTTGTATTATTGTGTCAAGGACAACCTTGGAGGAAGGTCTCATAGACTTGAGCACTAGTAGCGCGGGCAAGTTGATGGACTATGTGGTTTGCTTAGCTTCTCTCTTATTTGGAATCTAGAGAGGAAAGGGTCATTTTTAGAGAATAAACTAGAGTAGCAGAATATAGAACCATTCCCAGGAACAGATTTTCCCCTAAAATGCTCTCACTTCAAGCACATACAATGAAGACCTACTAAAGGCCAGGTACTGCTGTAGGACATGAGAAACTAAAAATACTAAGACTTGGTCTCTGAACTCCAAAGGGAACTGATGAGGAAGCCACAGAGGAGACAGAGGCATAATCAATAGTGGCAGTACAGTTCTATGGTTCCTAAGTAAGCATCACATATGCAGTATGTTGGGGTGAAAGGAGAGTGCATCCATTTCCTACTGGAAGCAACCTTTCTGTGATTTAAAAAAAGGCAAGTGCTCACCCTGTGCGTAGATATGGAGGAAATGCTGGATGAAGTAGCAACCTGAAAATATTTTTGCTTCCATGATCCATCTTGATATGTCTGGAAAATTATTTATTGTAACAAAGATTCTCCCACAATGAGTAACATCAAGGACAGTGTTTATATCTTTGTCATTGGATGGAAATAAGGGCAACGTAACAGGACAAAGGCACTGTTGATATTTTGGACCAGATAATTCTCTGGTGTGAGGCTGCCTTGTGTATTTCCTATTATCATCCCCTTCCATTTCCAGGGTTCATATTGTTTTGAGCGCTGTTATGCTTTGTGTCTAGTTGTGCCCCCAAAGCCTCATGCAGTCATGGGATGGACTTCTAGAGTCCGTGGTTCACTCATGATACGCTGGGATTGTGGGTTTGGGTACTGCTCCTGGACTGGGACGGATAGCCTGAAAGCAACTTAAGGGAGACAGACTTTTCTCTGTAGCCAGTTTTGCTGTTACTCCTTCCTCCCTTTGCTCTCTTGCTCTTCACCACCACAACAGAAAGGTTGCTCTCTGCCATGTGCTGCTCTGCCAGATGAGTATGGACTGAAGCCTCTAGTAACTGTGAACTAAATAAGCCTTTCTTTCCTTCATTTTGAGTGTAGGGTATTTGTCCCGGCAAAGAGAGAAGAGTAACCAAGACAGAGACGCTGGTGAATTAAATAATGAATTTGAACGTTAGTTTGGGCAAAGGGATGACATAGTTTGCTTGATTTTCATCACTTTAGAAACAGGGGAGAAAAGTTATGTTTGCAGTAAAAACTAAAGTATCTTAAAAAATAGATGATATTTAATAATATCGGTGGCCTTTGCCCACTGGGTCCTAGTAACACTTCACTCTCTACCTGTACTAGAACATGTCTCCAGACATTTGAATTGTCTTTTAAGGAGAAAACATTGTCCACACTTCAAAAATGGTAGACTAAAAAAAATAGGCAGTAGAATTTTGGAACTGAAAAATGGTGAAGACATTTAACAGAACTTTATAAAATTTAGATACTTCCAGATCCAAGTGGAGATGCTTCATTTCTTGGGAGAATTGTTGACAATTATTATACTGGTAACTCCTAGGGGCTACATACCTGGCGACTTGATGCTTACCTGGAAAGCAAAATACTGTTGTTCCTGTGGGAAGTTAATGATACATCAATTTGTGATTCAGAATACCTTCCTAAATGACTTTTGAATTAAATTCATAATTGAAACCACAGTTGTTTTAGTTAGTCTATGGATCCCTAATTCATAGAGAAGGTCTCTGTCTTTTGGCAGTGAAAAAGAAGCTTAACACTGAATTTTATATTGTCTTCCCTAGAAGTGTCCACTTTTCTTTGAGAGGCATCCTCAAATGAACCAAGTTTTTATAGGATGGGGTTTTAAAGCCAGAGTGTTCCCACTATGCTATATTTCCAGCCCTTTATTTTTAGGAAAAGTCCTTGCTTAGTTAATAACTTAATGGGTTAGTCTCAAACTTGTGATTTTTTTTCTCTTCACCTCCCAGAGTCTTGGGGTTATGCTACCACATTCAGCTGTGAATTTTACTCTTAAGTTAGACCATCACTAACATACTCATGAATTATGACCACTTCTGTATGGTTTGAAACATACAGAAGATTAGCTCCATTTTATTTTATATGTGTGCTAAGATCTCTTTCAAGAATTAAGCTTGAGACCCCCTTTTAGAGCCACAGCATGATGAAACATACAAGTACAAGAGCTGTGTCACCCTTGTTATCAAAGATCTCAGTCCATAAGGTGAAAGCTGCAATTCATGGTGATGTCAAACAAATTACCTCACTCCTCTGTATCAAGTTCTTCATTTGTAAGAAGGCATATTATAGGGTGGGGGAAGATAGCTCAGTACAGTAAGTGCTTGCCTGACAAGTGCAAGGTCCTGATTTCAGTCCCTGGAACTGAAAAAAAATATGCGAAAAAAACGCATCTCCACCTGGGGATGTAGCTCAGTGGCAAAGCACCTGCCTAGCAAGTGTGAAGTTCTGAGTTTGATCCTAGGAACAAACAAAACAAAACAAAAGCACACCTTCTTACCATGATGGTAAAAGTAGAAAATCATGTGAACTATCAGTACAGAACTTGGCATTCAGTAAGTCCTTTTACATGTGCAAGAAATTTATTAAGATCAATATTAAGATGCTCTCTGTGGTGATTAGCCTTAATTGTGCGCATTCATTTGGCTTAGGAGCCTCCGAGGGGATTACTAGAGCGCATTTCTAGGTGAGGCTGGATGGGTCACAGAAGTGTTGCTTTGGGTACTATATATATATATATATATATATATATATATATATATATATATATGCTCCCAAGGGAGTGTGGGCTTAGAATGCTATAAGCAAAGCTGAATGGGCAATTCTGGTCAGAATCAGGAAAGAAGGTTGCTGTCTGAAATACAGACAGTAAAGGCCAGATTTAGGGCTAGAGGCCATGTGCATTACATTCGTGCAAAAATTTTGTTTAAATTTCCCCATGTCTTAGGTCTTTACAGGAAGTTGAGATTAAGGGCACTAGACTGGTTGATCTGACAGAGGAAATTTCAAGGCAAGCGAACATCCAAGTTGTGACATGCCTGCTTTTAACCCAGATTTATAGTGAGAGATGTGAAAACAGCAGAATGATTAAAATCTTAAAAATTTGGCTTGCAAGAAGTCAGATTAATTTTTTCCTTTGTCCTTTCCACTTTCTCATATTCTATTTAATAATTCTGTTTATTTCCATGTGTAAAATTAAAGCTAAATAAAATGTGGTGGTTGAAGAGATTAGTCCCACTAAAAAGAAACCAAGAACTCCTACAGGGACAAGAACAAAGTGCCTTGAAAGCTTGCTTTGATCTGGTTGATTTCTATCCATTTGTCTCCTTTCAAGTGGGAGTGCTTACCCCATGCCATCGTGCCTTGGGAACACACAACTTGGTTTTGATTTTTTTAAAAAGCTTACAACTGAAAGTTTGCCTTGAGTCTCAGAGGAAACTCCAACTTGAACTTTCACCAATTCTGAGACTATTAGGACTTTAGGCAAAGGTTTATTTTATTTCACCTTTACATGGGATAGTTGTACTGTGTTAAGTGGAATTATTATATAATGTTTATTTGGAAATTAAATATGATTTAAACAAAAATGGATGTCAAGTTGACAAAGGTAAAATGTGGTAGTTAACCGTATTATGTCAACTTGGTGGTTTTGGAAACACCTAGGAGATTAGTAAGCATACTTCTAGATGTATCTGGGCTGCCTATAGAGATATTATTTTGTGTTCTATGTCTGGTACCTGGCCCTTTTTTCTATACTTGTCCCCTTGTTCTGCTTCTTAGCCACCATGAATAAAATAGCTTTGATCTGACATTCTCTTATGTCATGGCTTATGCCTTGGAAATAGCTGGTCATGGACTGAATCCCTGACACCAGAAGAAAAATTAACTTCTCTTCTTTTAAATTATGGCTACAACAGGAAATCTGACTAATATTCTATAAACATACAACTGGATGCTGAGAAAGCAGTGAAATGGGATTTATAGTAGAAAGTGGAAACACAGGTCAAGAAAAGTTCCTATTAGTGGGAGGGATCCAGAAGTAGTTCTAATGGGTGGGTAGGGGAAGTTCAGCTGGGCTGAGCAAGACAAATAGAAGTACCAGGCCTGGTACCCCATATATAAGAAAGGCTTTTCCCAGATAGATACAAGACTCCCTGACTCTCTCCTATAAGATTTTGCTCAAATGTTCCTCCTTTCTCATGGATATTTCCCACAGCCCCTTACATAAAATTGAACTTCTTCCCCTATTATATCTTAGCCCTTTTCTTGCTTTATTTTTTTCTTGACGCTTGTCACCTTCTGAGGTTTGATTTATTAATATGGGTTTTTTTTGCCTACATTATCTTGACTAAGAGCAGGAAGAATTTCTGTCACTTCTCTTCATAGTCATACAAGTACAATCCAGATTCTAGAACAGTCCTTGCATGTGAGAGAAATGTGGAAGTATAGAGAGTTTCTGTTTTGGAAAATGCAAACTATTTTATACTGCTTAAGTGAATGTACATGCTTTGATGAATTGCAAGTCTAGCCTAGAACAGCAGACAGGGACTCCATAAAAGAAATTGTTTCTTGTGGTGATCGTGGCAGGGGTGGCCCTGGTGGCATGTGGGGAGGAAGAGGTGGCCTCACGGATCGCAGTGGTCCTGGTGGAATGTTCAGAGGTGGCCGTGGTGGAGACAGAGGTGGTTTCCGTGGTGGCTGTGGCATGGACCGAGGTGGCTTTGGTGGAGGAAGACGAGGTGGTCCAGGAGGCCCTCCTGGACCTTTGATGGAACAAATGGGAGGAAGAAGAGGTGGACGTGGAGGACCTGGAAAAATGGATAAAGGTGAGCACCATCAGGAGCGCAGAGACCGGCCCTACTAGGCGCAGAGATGCCGCAGAGCTGCATTGACTACCAGGTTTATTTTTTAAACCAGAAAATGTTTTAAATTTATAACTCCATATTTATAATGTTGGCCACAACATTATGATTATTCCTTGTCTGTACTTTAGTATTTTTCACCATTTGTGAAGAAACATTAAAACAAGTTAAATGGTAGAGTGCTGAGTTTTTTTTCCTTCTTTTAAAGATGGTTGTTTAACTAAGATTTAACAATGGGAACCCTTGTGAGCATGCTCAGTTATCATTGTGGAGAACCCAGAGGGCCTCTAATTGTAACGATGTTCATAGTTGTGATATGCCTTTTTTTTTTTTAAATAAAATTTCAAATGTTTATAAACAGTCAAAAAAAAAGAAAAGAAATTGTTTCTTGATGTTAGCCTTTCTCTTTCTTTCTTTCTTTCTTTCTTTCTTTCTTTCTTTCTTTCTTTCTTTCTTTCTTTCTTTCTTCTTTCTTTCTTTCTGTGCTGCAAATTAAAGCTATCATTTTGTGGATATTAGGCAAGTGCTTTACTACTAAACCACATCCCCAAGTCTGACCTTTGTCTGTTTCTGAAGAATTGGTACAAGATTTTAAGGGATTTATATTTTCACTCTATAAATCTAATTATGATGACTTTTTTAAAAAAAGAACCAGATTAGGGACAAGGAGACTTTTTTTTTTGGTGAAGGAAAAAAGGAAGAAAGACTCAATTGAACACAGAAAATATGGATAAAGAAACATTTTTTGGAGTCAGTTGGCTGCAGGGGCAAGATATGATAATCTAATGATGAGGAAAGTAAGTGGGGAGTGCTATGACTATTTCAAGATTTTGGAAGTGGGCATGTAGGCAGTAAAACAGTAGGCAAGAAAGTAAAAACAGTTCATCTGAAGCGGAGGCCTGAGAATGAGTTGGGAGAGAGGCAGGCAAAAATCACCCCAGATAGAGTGTTCCAGGCATCAAGAGTGGGGCTGTGTACAGCAACAGGGGCAGCAACCTGGAGTGATGGTTCTAAGTGCTTTCCTGTATGCTTGGTTTTCTCCTAGCTCTGCTTTGGTTTTGATTTAATCCCAGAAAAAAATCATTGAGCATGGAGTTCAAATGTCTGTATGTGGCTTATTAGAGTTGATCCCAGAAATCATTGATAGAGAACAAGAACATCAGGTGAGAAAGGTAGCATTTCTACCCTGTTGGTGGGAATTCAAATATGTACAACCTCTTTGGAAAAGTATGGAGATTCCTCAAAAAATAATATCATAAATTTCATTTGACCCTTCTGTTTATCTTCCCCAAGGAGTTGAAAATATCAGACTACAGTGATATTGATACCATCACAATTGTACAATAGCTAAACCTTGGAAGTGGTTTATACATCTATCCACAGATGAATGGAGAAAGAGTACATGGAACAGAGTACACACAACAGAGTACTACCCTGCCACAAAGAAGCATAAACTGGGGCCATTTGTAGAAAATGGATGCACCTTGCGACTATCATGTTCAGTGGGGAAAAGAAAGACACACAAGCTTCAGTATCCCATAGTTTCTCTTGTATTAGAAGCACCCAAAATAAATAAAGAGAAAACAAAAGTCTTATTAGGAAGTAGGGAGGGGTAGCTTCCTTGTATTGGAAGGGAATCAAGTGCTAGAGGGAGGAGGGGTGACAAGAAAAAGGGTGAAGAGGGCATGAAGATGAGTTGTGTGTGTGCGCCAGCTCCACATAGGGAATGCAAGCATTCTGCACTACAAACATGCACGCATAAATCTTCTTAAGTGGACAAGGGAAAGAAAAGAACATTTAATGAGTTAGTGAAGAAGTTTCTGCTGTCACAGCAATTGAGACTCAATTCCACTGGGTTCCACTGAGGGACTGGGTAGAAACTAGTTCTCAAAATACCACTGTAGGACCACCACCATCGGCATCACTGTGGACATACTCCAAATGCACATTCGTGGGCTTTCCTCTCAGATGCTAGATAAGCATTTGGGGATGAGGCCCTCTGAACTATTGTAACAACTTTTCAGGTGATTCTCATGCTTATTAAAGTGATATGGGTCAGACTTTGGCATTTCTCCAAGTGAACCACAAAAATTTGAGTGTACTTTTCTCCCAACTCTTGTTATTAAAAGTAAAAGGAAAGAGGAAACAGAAGATGGATGGTTACCCTGTAATTTTGAAGGGATTGACTTGGTATTTTATTTTATTTTATTATTTATTTGTTTATTTTTTGGTCTTTTTGAGACAGGGTCTCACTGTGCAGTTCAGGCTGGCCTTAAGCTCACTGTGTAGCTCAGGCTGGTCTCGAACTCACAACAATCCTGCCTCAGCCTCCCGAGTGCTGGGATTACAGGCATGTGCCACCATGCCCAGCTGACTTGGTATTTTAGATAAATAATGATTCTACACCATAATCTACTTCTCATGGCATAGAATTTTTCCAACAAGATAATTGCGACGCATTGTAGGAAATTTTGAAGTCAGTATTACTCTATTTCTCTCCCTAATAGGATCCTAGATCAGCAAGTATCACCCATTTTCACTTTCTTCCTTGATCTTGACCTGAGACACACTAGACATCATTTATAAGACTCAGAAAAATAGAAAAGAAAAGCATGAAAAAGAGGTAGTGCATGTTAAAGTTGGCACACAGGAAACATGAACTAAACAGCAAAAATCCACTGGCTCTTAATGTGAAATTCTGAGTAATTTTGGATAGACTTCTGAAAATCTTCAGAAAGCTTCAGAGACCCAAAAGTCTTTGAAATGAAGACACAGGGTGTTGCATGCCTATCATCATGGGTAGTGACATGGGAAGAATGCTCAAAGGTGTTCGTTTGTCTTTTCCCTTGTGACTTACTCACTGAATCCACATGAAACACCCGAATGGTAGGGTTTGATGCTCACTGTGGCTCCTCCCATGGAGATTTCCCTGGGTCAGTAAGAACATTAGTGGTACCAGTTGCTGATGTCACTAGAAATTCTAACACCCAGAAGGAGACAGCACACATCCAAGATGCTCTCACTTGATGAAGCTTCTTATGTCAACTAGTGCTGTACCTTTGCTGATGAATTTCCTGATGATGAGAGGGAGATGATGTCAAACACTAGAGTGGCCTAGAAAACACAGGAAAACCTCTCTGGCTCCCAAATGTCACCACTTTAATTGAAAGTAAATTTGTCCATTTTTTTTTTTTTTTTTGCAAACTCAAAGATAAACTCTCCCCAGTGAGAGTTAGCAGTAGTTAATTCTAGCAGTAACCAGATTTTATTCCTTTAGTCTCTTCTCACTTTTACTTCTCCCCAGGGGATCTCCCCACTCACTGAGTCTTAAATACCATGTACAAGTTGACAAATTCCAAATTTATATCTTCATTTCAGTCATCTCTTTTGGTATGTGCGTGTGCTGCAAAAATCACACATCCAACTGGCTGTTAGCTCTTGCATATATTACTTCAAATTCAATTGTGGAAGGGAGTTCCTGATCCTTTTCCAGGGCCCCAGATGTGCTCCCTTTTTAGTTTTTCATCTCTCAAAAGGGCGCTTCCATCCGCCAAACTGCTTCACCCAGAAACTTGGAAACAAATGTTTTCTTTGTCCTTTGCCACTTTTCGATCACTAGGGCTGATAATTCTAATTCCAAATGTATCTTGAATGCATCTTCTTTTCTCCATCCAATGTTTGCCCAATAGATAATGCAGAGACTGATCTTTCAGCAATCCCTTTGCAATCCAGAGTGAACTTTTGAAAGCAAAAAACTGATCATGTTCTTCCTGTTTAAAATTCTTCAATGATCTCCTATTGCTTTTAGGACCAAGTTCAAAAGACTGGAAAACCCTTTATGAAATATCACTTACGTTCAAATTTCACTTCTAAATCACTTAAATTGTTTCTAATTCAAGGTTTTATTTTCCTTGTTCCAAATATGAGTAATTCATCTCATTCTAGACATGACTTTTCCAAAGGAAGCCTTCTCTGTTCCCACAGGTTAAGATCATCTGGCTCATGATCAATAATGGTTCACTCAACTTACTTCATAGCATCTGTCAGAATCGTGGTAATAAATGGTAATGTATTGCCCAGGCTGAACTGTAAATTCACAAAAGCATAGAATGCATCTGATTTGTAGATTATTAATTTTCTAAAGACATTTTCTGGAGGTGGGAACAAAGTAAGTCCTCAAATACTCATTAAATGAACAAGTGAATGAATGAATGATGCTGGCCATAGCTACAGTTTAGTGTAAGTGTGGCAAGAGAGTTGGCATGTCCAGGCATGCTCAATCCAGAAGACTGAGTCAATGAACTGGTGTGGGAGTTTGGAGATGATCAGGCTATGGATCCTTTCTCTTCTTTCTGTATCTTGAACTATAGAAAAGAGATCCATGAATCAGCACCAAAGAAGACAAAAGTACCTAGTCAATATTTTTGAGCAACAGTCACCATTCTTCACAATTCAGAGTCCCTGTGACCTTGTTGAAACCTCTTAGCCATGTAGAACCTTAGGCTTGACGAATACACCCAGTCACAGTGGTACAACATGAAGTAGAGATAGATATGGCAAAGGAGAGGGAGAGAGAAAGAAGAGACAAAAGAGGAAGACAGAGATGATAGGAACAAAAGAGGGGGCAAAAGGAGAGAGGAAAAAGATTCTGTATGGTGAGGGGACTTTCCTATGGAGACATGAAGCAGAGAGGCAAGGAGCCCAGATTTCTTGGGGAGCAGAAGACCACCTTAAAGGGTCTTAGCCAGGGGCAACTTGGGAGTGGCTGAGGATGGAAATTGGTTGTAGTGCCACTGAGCTATCTCGCCAGCCCGTTTTTATTTTTGACCAAGTTTTCATGTGTGAGAGTGTGGAGAGATGCACAAAATTAGAATAATGAGTACCCTGTTTTAATGAAGACCTAGAATTTATAAGGTGATAGAACCAATATGAACTTGATGTTGGGCAGATAATTCAGTTAAAGAATTCATGTTATTTAAGACAAAGGGATTAAGCTGTCCTGAGGTGTCTCTTTTATTTATTTATTTTTCTTTCTCTAATGACAAATTCACTAAACACAAAGATGTGTGACACAAGTGCTTATGTTTTAGGCTAAGAAAATTGTTTTTCTCTTTGTTATGAGAACAGTAAGCTGGGTCAGTTCCCAAGATATGACCAAATAGTGTCAATGTTGGAGTGAAAATGGAGACATCTTCCAAATTAGAAAGCCACTGAGAGATTGTTAAGAGACTGGAGGTAAGCACTGGAGGAGTAGGATGCCTGACATAGGAGCTGCACTTGTTATGAGGACTGCATGCACGTGTTGGGATAGCAGGGAATTAATTGTAGCACTTAGAGGAAAGAGAAAGAAAACATATTGAAGTACTCAAAAAGGGGCTGTTAGCTATAGGCATTTTCAAAGATATTATTGTAGCTGTTTAGAAATTATATGAAACAGTGCTGGGAAGACACAATGATGCTGAACTACAGGAGCCTGGCATCCATCCTTCTGTGTATAGCATGGAGGGATGGCTCTGGTGAGTCTAAGAGAGTTCCTGGATGTGTGTGTGTGCGTGTGTGGAGACAATGATGTTCAACTGCTGGTCTCCATGAGGCAATTTGCTTCACATTAGGAGGGCCTTTTCTGAAACATCTTGACAGCACAATCATGAAGGTGAAGAGAGCTGAGGAGCATGAGAACGCCAGAGTATCTGAACACAAGCCCAGATTTTCCTGATGCCCCAGAGCAGGGAGTGTCTAACAGCTGGAGCACACATTTCTACCTAGAGATATGAGAAGAAAATTCTACTTGTGGAGAAAGCAAGGAGATGGTGACAAAGACAGCTTTTTACCTTTGTATAAAACTTTAGTACCATGAGTGAGGATCAGGAGAAATTAATCAAGTGTTAAGTACCAACATCATCACAGACCACGTGTCAGTGGTAGAAAGGAAGAACTCAGTAAAGATCTGATGTCCTTGGGACTCTGTGTCAAGTGAGTGGCTTCTGTTCAAGCTCCAGCACTGGACCAAGACTGCTGGGATGAGGGCCTGCAGTAGGTTGGTGGCTACTTTCTTCAATGCAAACTCCCAGTGTGTTTATGAAGTTCCAGTGCTTAGATTAAAACCTACCACAATCAATGAAGTTTAGGTTGAAGGTTGCTAGTGATATTGGTAGGAAGTTCAACATCAAAAATTACTGTAACCTAAATAAGAGTACTTCATAATGTTGAGATGGCCTTCAGATATTTTAGCTCTGTCCTTTTACCTTCTTTCCCAAACAGAATGTGCATGTGAATATCAAAGCAAAGGGAGAGCAAAGAGGCCACAGTGCTTGGAGTACAGTCTTCCTGAGATTCTTTTCCTTTTGACATAGTCCTGAGCAGAGTGACCCATCTGAAACTTACACTGAAGATCCAGAGGAAGGGACACTGAATAAGGAAGCAAAAGTTCAGAAAGAAAAGAGCACAAGGTAGACTACAAATTTCACCACAATCACGAGTTGTTTTACAGCCAGCCTCATTCATATAACCAATGTCTTTTTCCCCATGTGCTACATCTATTTTTGATGTTCCCATGACAAGATGCAGTTTTGTCTTTGCTGCTTTTATGAATTCAGTGTAAAAGCATTTTTGTAAAATTTGAAACCAGTGACTTACAACACAGTGTGAATTTCACAGTGTGACTAATCTAGGCTGGTGCTGGCCAGACTACAGGGCTTTTTGTTCAGGCACTACAGCACGCTTTATACCTAGACCATGTTCTTCTCCGGAGAACAATAGAGAGGTAGAGAGATGGCTGCTGGCTTAAAAACAGGCAAGGCCAGAAATAGAACCTGGAAGTTCAAGCTGTTTTTCTTTAGTCTTTCTAAAATTGTAGGAGTGTTTGGTTCCTCCCCTCCCTGTCCTGTTGCTCTTCCCACTTGTGACTGCTGTTCACACCAGTGCTTTACGGAAATGACTTCCCTGAAAGTCAAAAAGATAGAATTGTGAAAGCAATGTCTTGAATTTTCAGCAGATGACATTCTCGTGGTGCCAGGGCTAGGTAGTTCTTGCCATGTGGAGAAAAGTTCGGTAAGCACAGTGGAAGTATTGCCAACAGGTTTGCATCCGCCCTCGGGTCAAACATCATTACACTTTATGTACGTTACAACTTGGGATTATGACCTCCAGCACGGAGGTGAAATTACAACTTTGGTTGTGCAATAATGTATATAAACTACCTAACTAGGTTTAATTTTATAAATGTAGACTAAAGGAAAAGATGAAATAGTTTCATCTCCCTAGACATTTCCTGCATTCCTATGTTGTGTGAAGAACTGACCTGTCCTCCTGGAAAGAGGAGATGTTAGCAGAGCTTCAGTGAGTCTTTATGTGTGATTTCAGGGGTGAGAAGAGTCTACCAACTGTGACGCCCAGGTCATTTTTTGTTGGGATTTCCTTTAACATGGCACTAAACCTGCCTTGGGTGAAGAATTTGCTTCTAGCCTTGAGGCTTTGAGCTAGTTTCTTTATTTTAATGTTTAAATAGCTTCTTAATAGTACCTATTTCACAGACTTGTAGTGATTTACCTTTTTCTCTTCTCTTCTCTTCTCTTCTCTTTGTTTCTTCCTTTCTTTCTTTCTTTTTTTTTTTTTTTTTTTTTTTTTTTTTTTTTTTTTTTTTTTTTTTTTTTTTTTTTTTTTTTTTTTTTTTTTTTTTTTTTTTTTTTTTTTTTTTTTTTTTTTTTTTTTTTTTTTTTTGAGATAAGGTTGTGCTGGGTTGTTGAGGCTGGCCTTGAACTTATGACCTTTCTGCCTTGGTCTCCCAGTGCCGGGGTTGCACCACACTGAGCCTAAGATTCAACTTAGGTGAGACACTAAGAATGGTGTCCAACTTGGTCATAAGTGGACACTTTTTGTTGACTTCTATCCTTGTTTGGTTCAGCTTGTTCAGCTAGGAAATACTGTCTTCTAGATGGGTCATTCTGATCAAACATCTACACTCAACTATGAGGGAGGGGAACATTTTATACTTCAGCTTCGCCAAATGGCTGAGAAGCAATGAGGAATAGTTTAAAACTTCTTTGAGTTTAACCACTGAGATTTAGAGTTTCTGAAATGGCCTTTTTAACTTATTCTGAATTATACCACACAATAGCTGGCTGCTCAGAATGATCAAGAGACGTTAGACCATCAGACCATGGTACTCACAGTCACATTTGCTCTGCATTTGTAGCTCCACATGAAAAATTAAGTAAAGCACCGACATTTCTTACAGCATTTCTTACTAAAGGAATTGAGCAAAAAGAGATAGTTCATCCCATAAGCGATTGTGATGAGGCAAAAATAATAGAGAAAATCTCTCCCTTCCACCCTGCCACAAGCCACTTGTGCTCAGAAATGAGCTATTTCTATTAACCATAACACTTCTTTCTGGTCCAAAATCAGGACAGGGCAAGTGGTAATCCATTTGTTCCTTTTGGGAGAGCTTTCTACAGATGGTCTGTGTATTGGTCATGCTGGCACAGAATGCTCTGTGGGTGATACTCAACACCCACAGTTCAAAGGAAGAGAAATTTGTCTTGGTGCATGTTTTCAGAGCACTCAGACTGGACTGGCTCCAAGAAGAAATGGTCTGGCAGAAGGGTATGTATGGCTGAGGGAAGGTGGTTACCCCGAGGAAGGCAGGAAGCAGAGAGAAAGGGAGCTGTCAGAGGCCAGAACGTGCCTGTCAAGGCGTCCCCTCTCCCATTGGCCACCTCCAACCAGTTCCACCTGTTCACAGTGTGCTTAGCAACGAGCTCATCAACAGCTGGACGCCGCGCTCACATAGCAGCACCATAGTCCCAGCACTCTTTCAAGAACCCTGCTCTTGAACATGTGAAACTTTGGGGAGAGGTATTTTAGATTTAAACTATCATAATATGCCTATCGTTCCATTGTGCTTACACATTCGTTCTTTAATTGAGGAAGCTGGTGAGATGCCAGCTCTGGTCAAGTGTCCAAGCATCAGTGTGTTTTGCTTTGAGAAGGTGGTATGACCTCATGGGCCATTAGCTTTTGTGTTTGTACAGTTTGAGGTGCAATAGTGTAATCTGTGCTTCTTTGAGGTCGTTTCTTAATTATTTTTATTAGAATTTGGGGCAGTTTCCTCAAACTCTAAGAGTTCATTTGTCAACATTGATGTAAAAGATTGTGTCATCTTTTATAGAGACATTTTAGTTGCTCTATCTTTGAAGAATTTCCTCCTGTTTACATTCTTGAAGCCACTTCAGTTTTGCCTACACTATTCCCCCATTGTTCTGAATTTGATTCGTATTCTTTCAAGCATCATTGTTCCCAGGCGTCTACCAGCTCTTGGACTCATTTGGGTCAGCACTTGCAGAAGCTCAGAAATTTCCATGCAGTAGCTGGCATGGTTTGCTTTCAGCCAACACAGTGGAAAACAATAGATTCCTAGAGATTCACCACCTGCCCTGCACCATCAGGTGAGTGACAGTGCTCCATAAAGACAGACGGTCCCCTGTCACATCTCACCATTACTATCATTCTGGAAACTCAACAATCACATACTGGACATGTACTACTTGCCAAGAAGTGAGAGTATGATTATGAATTAGTCATTCTTTCGTGTTGGATGAACCTATAAGCTTGTGGAAGAGAAATAAGTGGACCATTGTTATTTTTTATTACTATGCAATTATTGTCATTAATGATTAATTTGCTTTTACTGGTTAAAGGAATGTTTAAATGACACATAACCTTTGCATTTTTAAGGAGGTTTTATTCATACACAGTGCGGTACAGGGGCTTTTGATATGGTGCTGAATATAAATATTTACACATGTGTACAACGATGAGATAATCATTTGGATCAGGGTATTTTCAGCACCCTGCAGGCTTGTTCAGGCCTCACACTCGCTGACACATGCCACTTCTGACATGGAAGATCAGCTGTACGGTTTTGAATTTCATAGAAATGGACTCACACAGCACGAGCCTGTCTGTTTAGCTTCCTTTGCCAGTACTCTCCATAAGATTCATATAACTGAGTGCGGCTATAGAGATTCAGTGATTCCACTCATAATGTTAGCTGTTTCTAGGACTTGAAGATCCAGTGCTGATAAGCCTTTTGGTATATGCATCATTTGTTGGATATAAGCATAGAGTTTTGGAGGACAGTGTTTATGATGTTGAAATTGATGGCTCATAGAGCCACACATGCTTTCTTTAATAGATAATGATAATGTTTTCCAAACAATATCAGTCTGTACTCCCTCCAGCACTGCCTGTGAATTCTAATCTGTCTCTGTCTTCATCAAATCTAGGTTTTGTTCATTAGCTTTTTAAATGATAGGCAGCCTCATTTAGGTATGATAGTATCTTACTATGGCTTTAACTACATTTTTTGGGTGACTAATATACTTCATTTTTTATAGATATTTGTATATATTTGAGTTGCCTTTTAAAGTTATTCCCTTTTAAGGATGAGATTTTTTTGTTTTCATTTTCTTATGATTTGCAAAAGTACTTATTCTGGCTGAACACATTTTGTAGCATATATGCATTGTGTTGTTTTTTTAATTCCTTATGAGGGTGCTGGGAATATGGCTCAGTGGAATAAGCGCTTCCCTGGCAAGCACAAGGGGGAGAGTTCAATCCCCAGTTCCACCAAAAATAAAATAAAATAAAATAGATCTAGGTTATATATATATATATATACATATATGAAAGAGAAGGCTGCTCTGCTATATGTTCACATCTTCTATCTTCTCCCGGTGGCATAATTTCTTCCTTACTGCCTCTCATTTATTCATATACTCATTCATCCAATGATTCTTTAAAATCCAGTATATTTTACTAAGGATATGAAACATTCATCTTCATGTTACATTCTTAATTTATCTTGTAATTCAGTTTATGTCAAGTTTTTAGATATAGAACAATTAAATTCTCATACAACTTTAAAAAAATCCCTTGTGAGCTGCTGTAATGACTCTTTTCCTTCATGTTGCATTTCTGTTTCTTAAACAGAGATATACCAGGTTGACCAATTTTTTTCATTTATATATTTGGTGCGGGTCTCACTACGCAGCTGTGACTAACAGGGACCTCCTGTCTTCAGCTTCCACAGGGCTGACAGGTATATGCCACCAAACCCAACTTGTGGCTCAGCACACCGGGGGTGGGGCCGGCAGGGCATGTGGGACCGGGGATTGAACCCTGGTCCCTGAGCTTGCCAAAGCAAGAACTTAGTCCTCTGAGCTGTATCACCGGCCCTCAGGTTTATCAATTTTGTTTATATTTTAGAGTATCATCTTTCCTTTATTGATTTTTTCAATTATTTTTGTGGCTTCTCTTTCATCATTGTTTACTATTATTATTATTATTTCCTCTTCTAAAAAATTTGAGTTTAATGTTCATTTTTAGTCTCAAAATGAAAGCTTAGTACACTGATGTTAAGTCTTCTTTTCTGCCATATACACTGTTTTTGCTTTGTATCACCAGTTTGCATGTACAGAATTCTCACTGCCATTCAGCTCAAATTTTTTTAAATTTTTTTTAAATTTATTTTTTATTTTATTGAAGTACAAATATCAATCAGACAGTTTCAAGACACCTTAACAAGACAGATTCGATAAATTAATACATTGCAAACTGTTTTCATAATGTTTTGGTATCGTACAAGGTGTATACATGACATTATATTTACAGATATTGTTTTAGCAGATGTCTCTTATCAGTGATTTAAGAGTGTAGCTGCTTACTTATCTTATTTTTTATATATGAATTATATCAAAAATTCAATAACTATTTTCCTAGTTGATGACCGTAGTACTAGAAGCCGACATAATATCCTGTCCAACCACCATTAGTGCAGATCTTGCCTCTCATAGGATTATGTAGAAGCACAGCGTTATCTATCCCAACTGTATTGTGTATACACACACATCATGATTTTTTCTTTCTATACCCTTCCTTTGTCGACACCAGTGATTCCCTGTTTACAGCCTCCCAAGCGCTGGATTACAGGCATGTGCTGGCATGCTCAGTCTCAGTTGTAGTTTTAGTGTGCCCTGAGGGAGGCCAGGACTGGCACACTGAGGATTAAACCCCGGCTCCTGAACCTGCTTGTAGGCGCTTTAATCTGCTGAGCAATTTGGCCGGCAGGAAAATTTTTAGTTTCCCTCACAAATTTTTTTTAACTTTTGGATTATGATCGCTGATTTATTTCTTCTTTAGTACCGTCAACTTTATATATTTGGAGGCTTGTTACTTGCGTACTTATTCGGGTTGCCATTATCTCCCTGTTGAGCTGCCCTTTTCTTCTTTTTTTTTTTTTTTTTTTTTTTTTTTTTTTTTTTTTTTTTTTTTTTTTTTTTTTTT